>JAYMFT010114848.1:0-13416 GCA_038088735.1 Panulirus argus
TTCTCCTCGTCAATGGCGCTCCCGGAAGTGACGAGGCTCGCCCCAAGGCTCAGCAGGAACACTGGGAGCCTTGAGGGCCTCACTGGGTGGTATTGGCTGAAGGGAACGAGATCGTACACCCCAACTGCTGGCTCTCAGCGCCTCAAATTCCCATCACATCTGTCCAAGGGTAATGTTTATATCCGTCTCAGGTGCAGGAAAGACAAGACCATCCATCCAGCGTACAGGAAGACAAGAAGAAATGGAACTCTGGGGTTGACTGATAATATAATCTACTCTAACACTCAGTGAGGGATTTGAAACCCTTAGTTTCCCAGACAAATACAGAGTTTTAAGAATCCGTTTTCATAATTATTTAAGAAGTGATAACCAATTGTTGAAACGCGCTAACTGACGACCAATTGTAATGGAGATCTTCCTTAAGAAAATGAGAAAGTCATCATATGATTTGAAGCTTCGTCATGACTGGAAATACATTTTTCCAAAAATATGTACATGTCTGCAGGGTACGTGCAAAATATATCACATTTTTGACACCTCACCAAATTTTATCAACACGAGAAGATTGGAGGAGCGAGATTGCTGAAAAGACTCCAAAATTCCTGGCATCAAAATATCTCTCTGTAGTTTACATATTATATATATTTTCCTTTAGATGTTTGATAAAAACATTAAAGCTCTATTTAACAATTAAATACGTTATCATTAACGGTAATCTTGTGGTGGGATTAGTTTGAAAATTCATAGACATGTGTTAGTAGTTATTATTATCTGCTTAACGTGGGTTTGAACCTGCCAATCATTTCTGCAAATATCAAGGTCTAAAATGTGAGCCAACAAGGCAGAAAGAATAGATGTATTGCCGCTATATTACTAACTCACTCTGGGGGTCTGATTTCCAAGCTTCCAAACCTGTTTGCTTTCCTTCCTCACTCTGGCCTCTTGTACGAAGCTTCCTCTCTGGCCACCCTATCTTACACAATTGCTGCTTGATCAACCTCACTTTCTCTCCTTATCGACAGCGCAGTTCCCCAGTGTTCTTCTTTGTTTCTCAAGTTCTTCCTCCTGTTTTATAAAGGATCATCTTTCTTAGAAAATAACTAAATGCATTAGTACACTGACGGCACTTAACTCTATCACTTTCCAATTCACTTCTTTTGAACCTTCTCCTTCGTCTTTTGCTCTTTCTTCACCTCGTCCCGACAGATGTACTGCACCTTTATCATAACAGACTTGGCCATGACGTCTCAGTCAGACAGAGGTGACCTAATTAAGTTTACCGTCCTTAGATCTCATTGTCTTCCCGTTTCCCTTTCTGATGATACTTCTCAGAAATTTCACATTTTCTTTGATGTCTCATCATTCCACCAAGCAGCCTCATAAAGACAGTATCCCCGCAACATCTATTTCTTCCTTGGAAACCCAACATTATGCGAGTAAAAGTAACTATAACTGCTCCTTCGAAGCTGGGAGGAGTCCTGTTCAGACACCGGCGATACCTTTCATCTGAACAATTACTCACATGACTTTGTACAACGTACTGTTTCCGCATTTGAGTAAGTTTGAGTTCTACGTACTCACTTGGTAGAGACGAGCCTGAAGCATATCTGATAAGACAAGTCTCCCAATCTAATAGAAAACTTGACCTACTTTCCATCCACCCGCGATGTTGGTTCTCTTCCTCTTTTCTATTGACATTACTCCGGTTGCTGCTGCCTGGGGCTGGATAACATGTATGCTTAGAATGTTAGCTAGGCTACGCAATACTCGGCTGGCACTGCGCTGTGTCACTGAGTGGCCCTTGGCAACTCAAGGATGAGGCAGTTGTGATGTCTGTTTCTTTTCAATTCTCTCTAAGCTCTTGGATCTCTTCACAGTTTCATATATATTTTTTCTTAAACAGCCACGAGTTGCCTCCTTTTTGTAGCTCTTAGATTCTTCTCTTTCTTATCTCCTTTGCTTCTCTCTTTCGCCTTTAATCATGTTCCATTTAAGGCCTGGCCTTGACGAAGAACTCTTGTTCCGTGAGTGGAACCATCCACACGAAGAAGACAAGTCCATTATTCTACACGAGGCAAATTGTAAACTTAATGTCGCACTTTCATTGAGATATAAATACTCGCTCTTCATACTAAGAGCTACAGCGTGAGAATCCACAAGTCCGTTAATTAAGGACTTTACTTAACAGTGATTACTCTTGAAATGAGGTAGGGGGGAGGGGGTGGGAGGGGAGGAGGATTGGCCCCTTGTGATAAGGGGATATTTTAGTGGTGATGGGAGATTGTGGTGGTCAGTGTGTGGGTCACGTGAGGGAAGGGACGGGGCGACGGTGGTCGATGGACCTGGGTCCACAGGCCAGAGTGCTGCTCCAATATTGCCGCCCAGATAACGGCGCGATTAGAAAGTACTGAAGTGATGTACAAACATCATATGTGTGCCCCTTCACCACTAGCCAGACTGCGCTATACTACGGCAAGCTGCTGTAGCGTCACTTGATTGCTGTGTGGCCATCGGCGACTCAAGAAGGGTGGGCCGTTTTGATAACTGCTTCTTTCCCTACACCTTGAGGTTTTGGAACTCTCTACCTTCTCATGTCTTTCCCAATAACTATGACCTGGCTCATTTCAAGAGACAGGTTTTTCACTTTTTCAAAAATTCGTAAATACTTTCCCTCTCTTTTTTCCCTTTCTCACTTCTCTCTATATTTCAATTAGGGCCCGTCCTTGATGTGGACTTTTGCCCGTGACAAAAAAAGAAATCACAACTACTTGTTTACGCCAAGTCAACCAATTTCCTGTCACAGAAGCACAATCCCATAAGTGCCATGTGACTCATGTTTTGCTAGTAACCTTTGATGTGAAACGTTTTCAAATGCTTTTTGAAAACCTAGATAGATGACATTTATTGCTTTACTTTCGTTATACATGTTGATTATATCATAAGTGAAATCAAGCAGATTTGTCTTACATGAACGATCACTCCGAAAACCATGCTGAAAATCGTTTAGTATGTGGTAGACCTTTAAATGGTTTACAATTTTAGAATGATGGTTTCCGTAGGTGTTCTAACTACAGACGTTAAGCTAAATGGACGATGATTTCCGTGCAATGACTTATCTCTTTTAGATATCAGTGATACATTGGAAACCTTCCATTCATTTGGAACTTTTCCCGTAGCAATTGACTTCCTGGAAATAAAAGTCAAGGGCTTAACTATCTCATTTTCGCTTCTTTCGTTGTCCTCCCATAAAACTTAACAGGGTCTGCTGCTTTATTTATTTCTGTTCCATCTATTGCTGATAGTATGTCTTCGGCTTTTTGTCAGTTTGTTGCTGAACGTTCTTCTCTCTTATCACGGCAACTGGATTCGGGACACGAGTTGTGTCTTCGATCGTAAATACAGATGCAAGGAAGTCATTTCAGATTTTTGCGTTGGCTTCATTGTCTTGAACCAAGTCACCGTTTGCCGTAATCAATGGACTAATTGACTGGGTAATGGCTCTCTTGCTTCTAACATAACTGAAAAAGTCTCTATGGTTCCATTTGCTATTTTCAGCAACACGCTTCATACTGACATTTACTCTATCGTATAACTTTCTTATCTTTTTAACGCAAATTAACATTTGTTGACTCAATCATGGTGGTTATTGGTCTCTGATTTTCTTACGAGCTACTTTCTTGGACACAGACACTTTTTATTCCACCGTTCCATCACCTTGGCTTCGATTTAGAAATAGACTGTCTATTACGCATTGCCATATTTCATCACCCTACTACTTTGAAGGCTTTATTGAAGCTTTTCCAAGCTAAGTTTATGTCGTTCTCGTTGACCATATCATCCCAGTTTTGCCTGTCAAGAGCAAGTCATAGATCATTAAAATTTGCAAGTTTAACATCATGTATTTTTTTTCGCCACTTTTATGTTGACCAACGTTATATGCAGTGTTGAAAGCGACCATAAAAGTAATCTGCGTGTGATCACCGGTACCAAACTTTTCCCTAACTTCAACACAATGAACGAGATCCTCATTTGTAGTTAGCACTAAATTTGATATATTCTCGTCTCGAGTACGTTTCTCGACTAATTGTATTAGGGCACTATCAAGCAAATTTAGGTGAAGTCCACACCTGGAGCTACTGGAAAGGGATTCCCCCTCCCCCCCTCCCCGGTTAAATACGGGCATGTCAAACTATCCTATCATGATAGACTCTTGTTCATTACAAATTGCAGCAAACTGATCACAAAATCTTTCGTACACCAATGGTGTTTGTGCAAGGGGGCCCTGTGAAGTGGGCACAGTCTGTTAGCAGAGCCAGAAGAAGTAATATCTCGATGGAAAGAGTATTTTGAAAATTTGGTAAATGTGAAAGAATATTTGCGATAATTACTGAGAAAAGAACACTCACAGTCATTGAAAAAAAAAAAGCAGGAAAGGCACCAGGGAACGATGTTATACCCAGGGAGATCATTAAAGCAGTCAGTCCAAACATAATATAATGGCTTAAACATATATTCAAGGCTGCATGGGAACGGGAAATGACATCACCAGGCTAGCAAAAACCTACAATCTGCGCAATCTATAGGATGGGGGAGAAGCACAACACTGGAAATTGCTGAGGAATTGCATTATTATCTCGTACAGGAAAGATGCAAGAACGAATAACTGAACACCGACGAAGAACAAAGACAAGAGCTATGTTATGAAATTCCCAACATGGTTCTTTTTCCGACCCAACAGAGAAACTAGTGATCTGGTTTTTACACTTACGATCATTTTGGAAAAACTGTTGGGAATGGAAGAGGAAGAGATGTTTGGCGTTGATAAATTTAGAGAAAAGTTTTCAAAAGAATCAATGATATGATTTCTAGAGAATATTAGACCATCACCATGGAATGGATATGAAATCAATCACAGTAATAAGAAGTATATGCCATGTTTAGGAATGTAAAGTCAGGAACAGGGAGGCTGACAGTGAGCGGTTCGAGGCAGAAACAGAAGTACTGTCCCCTGTCTTACTCTCCGTATATAGGAATAAATGTCAGCGAAAGATTATCTATAAGAAAGGTTAGAGAGACAACATTAGCACTGCAGGATCCAATCGATGGGTCAGGGCTACTCAGTTACTATTAGTGAAGGTCCAGTGGTGCAAGATTCCTAGGTGGCAAAGGACCCGATGAAAGGTTTCATATAAAAAAGTAATTAAAAATAAATAAGAGTACACGTTACAATTTATTTCAGGTTGCTGTGGGATCTCAAAATAACTAGAAAATTATTCTAGGTTAATACAAGAGATAATTTTAAAGAACGCTAACAATTCCAGACGCAAGATAAAGGAAAACCGTTCTAAAGTTTAATTTTTCCTGATGAGCGAATTACTGTGCAGAGGCTGGAGAGGCGGGGGTCTGCGCCACAGCTCGCCGCGTTCCGGATCCCGACAGTGGTCCGCCAACTGAGTACCCTTGGGACAGGTGGTCAGATTGCCTTAGCAGAAACGGTACGAAAATCAAAAAAAGTAAAACAGAAATGATGAATGTTAACAAACAGAAAAGAGTGTAACGTATATACATAAAATCAGTAGCAACACCAAGTGAGTAAAATCGAATATCTAGGAGTAATATTTAATGATAAATATGTAAAGGAAATAGATATAAGCAACAGAATTAGTAGGTGAAAAAGCAAATTTCAGTTTCTGAGAGACAGAAATGCTCCATCGAAATGCAAAGCAATAATATAGACCATCACTCTAAGCTTAACCAATCCTAACGTATGGATCAAAAGCATGGTCAGGTACGACCAAAATAGAATGAATGGTCCAGGCCGCCGGAGTGTAAACGCTGAAACTAGTCAGAGAAGTTACAAGAATGGATAGCATGAGAAAAACCAAGGCAAGGGGATATTTAAACGTTACATCGGTTGAATATCATCAGTAAGAACTAGGTATAGCGGTACTGTCACAAAGAAGAGAAGAAACGAGACTAAGATAAAAATATTTGAGCTGGACTCCTAAAAGAAGGCGTCCAGCAGCACGCCCTAGAATAAGATAGATTGAAGACATCAAAAACCCTTTTGAAAGAAGAGGGAAAACTGTGAGGGAAGTTGAAGACAACAGAGAAAATCAAGTTAGAAACTCCAGGGGAAGGAAGACAGAGTATACTGTATACAAAAAATAAATGCTCTTCTTCAGGATAAATAGAACATCATGTGGTTGCAATGATCATTTCCAGAGATCACGACTTGCAGGGTTGGCAAGGGCTTGTGTGTTCCGTGGTGCTATTGAGCCTTAGGTCAGAAGCCAGGTCAGGAGAGGGGAAGAGGGATGTATTCGGTCTTTTACGATCTCTCAGTGTCGCTATGAGACATACGTAGTATGGGACAGCTTATCAAACCTCAACATAATCCAATGCCATCATTCTAGGTCACCGTGAGCAACAGCGTCAGCTCTTGTAAGCATTCAGTTCACCTCCATGGTTACTGGCACAGGTCACATGACGTCTTTGAGAGCATTACCAGCATCATTGACATCCGTGATGTTGCGGTTAACGTTCCTGACTGTGACGTATTCACGGGCCGCTCAGAATCGAGCGCATTTGTTTGAATCCTGGTTGTGGCAGTCGGTCCACAAACAACCCAGCTGTTTATCCGTTCCAAGGGGTTGGTCGATAAAATAGGTGCCTAGCTCAGGCTATGGTATAATATGTTTATATATATATATATAAACATATTATACCATAGCCTGAGCTAGGCACCTATTTTATCGACCAACCCCTTGGAACGGATAAACAGCTGGGTTGTTTGTGGACCGACTGCCACAACCAGGATTCAAACAAATGCGCTCGATTCTGAGCGGCCCGTGAATACGTCACAGTCAGGAACGTTAACCGCAACATCACGGATGTCAATGATGCTGGTAATGCTCTCAAAGACGTCATGTGACCTGTGCCAGTAACCATGGAGGTGAACTGAATGCTTACAAGAGCTGACGCTGTTGCTCACGGTGACCTAGAATGATGGCATTGGATTATGTTGAGGTTTGATAAGCTGTCCCATACTACGTATGTCTCATAGCGACACTGAGAGATCGTAAAAGACCGAATACATCCCTCTTCCCCTCTCCTGACCTGGCTTCTGACCTAAGGCTCAATAGCACCACGGAACACACAAGCCCTTGCCAACCCTGCAAGTCGTGATCTCTGGAAATGATCATTGCAACCACATGATGTTCTATTTATCCTGAAGAAGAGCATTTATTTTTTGTATACAGTATACTCTGTCTTCCTTCCCCTGGAGTTTCTAACTTGATTTTCTCTGTTGTCTTCAACTTCCCTCACAGTTTTCCCTCTTCTTTCAAAAGGGTTTTTGATGTCTTCAATCTATCTTATTCTAGGGCGTGCTGCTGGACGCCTTCTTTTAGGAGTCCAGCTCAAATATTTTTATCTTAGTCTCGTTTCTTCTCTTCTTTGTGACAGTACCGCTATACCTAGTTCTTACTGATGATATTCAACCGATGTAACGTTTAAATATCCCCTTGCCTTGGTTTTTCTCATGCTATCCATTCTTGTAACTTCTCTGACTAGTTTCAGCGTTTACACTCCGGCGGCCTGGACCATTCATTCTATTTTGGTCGTACCTGACCATGCTTTTGATCCATACGTTAGGATTGGTTAAGCTTAGAGTGATGGTCTATATTATTGCTTTGCATTTCGATGGAGCATTTCTGTCTCTCAGAAACTGAAATTTGCTTTTTCACCTACTAATTCTGTTGCTTATATCTATTTCCTTTACATATTTATCATTAAATATTACTCCTAGATATTCGATTTTACTCACTTGGTGTTGCTACTGATTTTATGTATATACGTTACACTCTTTTCTGTTTGTTAACATTCATCATTTCTGTTTTACTTTTTTTGATTTTCGTACCGTTTCTGCTAAGGCAATCTGACCACCTGTCCCAAGGGTACTCAGTTGGCGGACCACTGTCGGGATCCGGAACGCGGCGAGCTGTGGCGCAGACCCCCGCCTCTCCAGCCTCTGCACAGTAATTCGCTCATCAGGAAAAATTAAACTTTAGAACGGTTTTCCTTTATCTTGCGTCTGGAATTGTTAGCGTTCTTTAAAATTATCTCTTGTATTAACCTAGAATAATTTTCTAGTTATTTTGAGATCCCACAGCAACCTGAAATAAATTGTAACGTGTACTCTTATTTATTTTTAATTACTTTTTTATATGAAACCTTTCATCGGGTCCTTTGCCACCTAGGAATCTTGCACCACTGGACCTTCACTAATAGTAACTGAGTAGCCCTGACCCATCGATTGGATCCTGCAGTGCTAATGTTGTCTCTCTAACCTTTCTTATAGATAATCTTTCGCTGACATTTATTCCTATATACGGAGAGTAAGACAGGGGACAGTACTTCTGTTTCTGCCTCGAACCGCTCACTGTCAGCCTCCCTGTTCCTGACTTTACATTCCTAAACATGGCATATACTTCTTATTACTGTGATTGATTTCATATCCATTCCATGGTGATGGTCTAATATTCTCTAGAAATCATATCATTGATTCTTTTGAAAACTTTTCTCTAAATTTATCAACGCCAAACATCTCTTCCTCTTCCATTCCCAACAGTTTTTCCAAAATGATCGTAAGTGTAAAAACCAGATCACTAGTTTCTCTGTTGGGTCGGAAAAAGAACCATGTTGGGAATTTCATAACATAGCTCTTGTCTTTGTTCTTCGTCGGTGTTCAGTTATTCGTTCTTGCATCTTTCCTGTACGAGATAATAATGCAATTCCTCAGCAATTTCCAGTGTTGTGCTTCTCCCCCATCCTATAGATTGCGCAGATTGTAGGTTTTTGCTAGCCTGGTGATGTCATTTCCCGTTCCCATGCAGCCTTGAATATATGTTTAAGCCATTATATTATGTTTGGACTGACTGCTTTAATGATCTCCCTGGGTATAACATCGTTCCCTGGTGCCTTTCCTGCTTTTTTTTTTTCAATGACTGTGAGTGTTCTTTTCTCAGTAATTATCGCAAATATTCTTTCACATTTACCAAATTTTCAAAATACTCTTTCCATCGAGATATTACTTCTTCTGGCTCTGCTAACAGACTGTGCCCACTTCACAGGGCCCCCTTGCACAAACACCATTGGTGTACGAAAGATTTTGTGATCAGTTTGCTGCAATTTGTAATGAACAAGAGTCTATCATGATAGGATAGTTTGACATGCCCGTATTTAACCGGGGAGGGGGGGAGGGGGAATCCCTTTCCAGTAGCTCCAGGTGTGGACTTCACCTAAATTTGCTTGATAGTGCCCTAATACAATTAGTCGAGAAACGTACTCGAGACGAGAATATATCAAATTTAGTGCTAACTACAAATGAGGATCTCGTTCATTGTGTTGAAGTTAGGGAAAAGTTTGGTACCGGTGATCACACGCAGATTACTTTTATGGTCGCTTTCAACACTGCATATAACGTTGGTCAACATAAAAGTGGCGAAAAAAAATACATGATGTTAAACTTGCAAATTTTAATGATCTATGACTTGCTCTTGACAGGCAAAACTGGGATGATATGGTCAACGAGAACGACATAAACTTAGCTTGGAAAAGCTTCAATAAAGCCTTCAAAGTAGTAGGGTGATGAAATATGGCAATGCGTAATAGACAGTCTATTTCTAAATCGAAGCCAAGGTGATGGAACGGTGGAATAAAAAGTGTCTGTGTCCAAGAAAGTAGCTCGTAAGAAAATCAGAGACCAATAACCACCATGATTGAGTCAACAAATGTTAATTTGCGTTAAAAAGATAAGAAAGTTATACGATAGAGTAAATGTCAGTATGAAGCGTGTTGCTGAAAATAGCAAATGGAACCATAGAGACTTTTTCAGTTATGTTAGAAGCAAGAGAGCCATTACCCAGTCAATTAGTCCATTGATTACGGCAAACGGTGACTTGGTTCAAGACAATGAAGCCAACGCAAAAATCTGAAATGACTTCCTTGCATCTGTATTTACGATCGAAGACACAACTCGTGTCCCGAATCCAGTTGCCGTGATAAGAGAGAAGAACGTTCAGCAACAAACTGACAAAAAGCCGAAGACATACTATCAGCAATAGATGGAACAGAAATAAATAAAGCAGCAGACCCTGTTAAGTTTTATGGGAGGACAACGAAAGAAGCGAAAATGAGATAGTTAAGCCCTTGACTTTTATTTCCAGGAAGTCAATTGCTACGGGAAAAGTTCCAAATGAATGGAAGGTTTCCAATGTATCACTGATATCTAAAAGAGATAAGTCATTGCACGGAAATCATCGTCCATTTAGCTTAACGTCTGTAGTTAGAACACCTACGGAAACCATCATTCTAAAATTGTAAACCATTTAAAGGTCTACCACATACTAAACGATTTTCAGCATGGTTTTCGGAGTGATCGTTCATGTAAGACAAATCTGCTTGATTTCACTTATGATATAATCAACATGTATAACGAAAGTAAAGCAATAAATGTCATCTATCTAGGTTTTCAAAAAGCATTTGAAAACGTTTCACATCAAAGGTTACTAGCAAAACATGAGTCACATGGCACTTATGGGATTGTGCTTCTGTGACAGGAAATTGGTTGACTTGGCGTAAACAAGTAGTTGTGATTTCTTTTTTTGTCACGGGCAAAAGTCCACATCAAGGACGGGCCCTAATTGAAATATAGAGAGAAGTGAGAAAGGGAAAAAAGAGAGGGAAAGTATTTACGAATTTTTGAAAAAGTGAAAAACCTGTCTCTTGAAATGAGCCAGGTCATAGTTATTGGGAAAGACATGAGAAGGTAGAGAGTTCCAAAACCTCAAGGTGTAGGGAAAGAAGCAGTTATCAAAACGGCCCACCCTTCTTGAGTCGCCGATGGCCACACAGCAATCAAGTGACGCTACAGCAGCTTGCCGTAGTATAGCGCAGTCTGGCTAGTGGTGAAGGGGCACACATATGATGTTTGTACATCACTTCAGTACTTTCTAATCGCGCCGTTATCTGGGCGGCAATATTGGAGCAGCACTCTGGCCTGTGGACCCAGGTCCATCGACCACCGTCGCCCCGTCCCTTCCCTCACGTGACCCACACACTGACCACCACAATCTCCCATCACCACTAAAATATCCCCTTATCACAAGGGGCCAATCCTCCTCCCCTCCCACCCCCTCCCCCCTACCTCATTTCAAGAGTAATCACTGTTAAGTAAAGTCCTTAATTAACGGACTTGTGGATTCTCACGCTGTAGCTCTTAGTATGAAGAGCGAGTATTTATATCTCAATGAAAGTGCGACATTAAGTTTACAATTTGCCTCGTGTAGAATAATGGACTTGTCTTCTTCGTGTGGATGGTTCCACTCACGGAACAAGAGTTCTTCGTCAAGGCCAGGCCTTAAATGGAACATGATTAAAGGCGAAAGAGAGAAGCAAAGGAGATAAGAAAGAGAAGAATCTAAGAGCTACAAAAAGGAGGCAACTCGTGGCTGTTTAAGAAAAAATATATATGAAACTGTGAAGAGATCCAAGAGCTTAGAGAGAATTGAAAAGAAACAGACATCACAACTGCCTCATCCTTGAGTTGCCAAGGGCCACTCAGTGACACAGCGCAGTGCCAGCCGAGTATTGCGTAGCCTAGCTAACATTCTAAGCATACATGTTATCCAGCCCCAGGCAGCAGCAACCGGAGTAATGTCAATAGAAAAGAGGAAGAGAACCAACATCGCGGGTGGATGGAAAGTAGGTCAAGTTTTCTATTAGATTGGGAGACTTGTCTTATCAGATATGCTTCAGGCTCGTCTCTACCAAGTGAGTACGTAGAACTCAAACTTACTCAAATGCGGAAACAGTACGTTGTACAAAGTCATGTGAGTAATTGTTCAGATGAAAGGTATCGCCGGTGTCTGAACAGGACTCCTCCCAGCTTCGAAGGAGCAGTTATAGTTACTTTTACTCGCATAATGTTGGGTTTCCAAGGAAGAAATAGATGTTGCGGGGATACTGTCTTTATGAGGCTGCTTGGTGGAATGATGAGACATCAAAGAAAATGTGAAATTTCTGAGAAGTATCATCAGAAAGGGAAACGGGAAGACAATGAGATCTAAGGACGGTAAACTTAATTAGGTCACCTCTGTCTGACTGAGACGTCATGGCCAAGTCTGTTATGATAAAGGTGCAGTACATCTGTCGGGACGAGGTGAAGAAAGAGCAAAAGACGAAGGAGAAGGTTCAAAAGAAGTGAATTGGAAAGTGATAGAGTTAAGTGCCGTCAGTGTACTAATGCATTTAGTTATTTTCTAAGAAAGATGATCCTTTATAAAACAGGAGGAAGAACTTGAGAAACAAAGAAGAACACTGGGGAACTGCGCTGTCGATAAGGAGAGAAAGTGAGGTTGATCAAGCAGCAATTGTGTAAGATAGGGTGGCCAGAGAGGAAGCTTCGTACAAGAGGCCAGAGTGAGGAAGGAAAGCAAACAGGTTTGGAAGCTTGGAAATCAGACCCCCAGAGTGAGTTAGTAATATAGCGGCAATACATCTATTCTTTCTGCCTTGTTGGCTCACATTTTAGACCTTGATATTTGCAGAAATGATTGGCAGGTTCAAACCCACGTTAAGCAGATAATAATAACTACTAACACATGTCTATGAATTTTCAAACTAATCCCACCACAAGATTACCGTTAATGATAACGTATTTAATTGTTAAATAGAGCTTTAATGTTTTTATCAAACATCTAAAGGAAAATATATATAATATGTAAACTACAGAGAGATATTTTGATGCCAGGAATTTTGGAGTCTTTTCAGCAATCTCGCTCCTCCAATCTTCTCGTGTTGATAAAATTTGGTGAGGTGTCAAAAATGTGATATATTTTGCACGTACCCTGCAGACATGTACATATTTTTGGAAAAATGTATTTCCAGTCATGACGAAGCTTCAAATCATATGATGACTTTCTCATTTTCTTAAGGAAGATCTCCATTACAATTGGTCGTCAGTTAGCGCGTTTCAACAATTGGTTATCACTTCTTAAATAATTATGAAAACGGATTCTTAAAACTCTGTATTTGTCTGGGAAACTAAGGGTTTCAAATCCCTCACTGAGTGTTAGAGTAGATTATATTATCAGTCAACCCCAGAGTTCCATTTCTTCTTGTCTTCCTGTACGCTGGATGGATGGTCTTGTCTTTCCTGCACCTGAGACGGATATAAACATTACCCTTGGACAGATGTGATGGGAATTTGAGGCGCTGAGAGCCAGCAGTTGGGGTGTACGATCTCGTTCCCTTCAGCCAATACCACCCAGTGAGGCCCTCAAGGCTCCCAGTGTTCCTGCTGAGCCTTGGGGCGAGCCTCGTCACTTCCGGGAGCGCCATTGACGAGGAGAA
>JAYMFT010114859.1:0-13416 GCA_038088735.1 Panulirus argus
ATATTCCTGTGTGTGTGTGTGTATCCATTTGCTTCCGGAGCTGGTCACTGCATTTGGGTGTAAATCTACGTACCTTGTAAACAAGACTGTAAATATCGGATGCATTTTTTTTGTGTGTGTGTTTTTTGTCCAGAATGTTGAAATAACCTGCAAACATTTCTGTTGAATCAAACAATGCCTTTCCGTAGTTACATATTATCGACTTGCAGTTCTCATTAGAGGTTCATTCACATTACGATAGGAAAACAAAATAGAATATGTAAAATAACTTTATTCCTATAAGTATGTATTTTTTTGTCTTCTGAGTAGAAAATTCAGACTAAAGTGAATTACATTTTGATCTGATGAAATAGAACACGGTTCATTTTTGGGGAACACGTCAGCATTTATTTCTCTCTCACGATCATGAGTGCCTCCCTACTTCGAGATCCCTTGGCTCCTGCCAGGCACCGTCTCGCCCACACAAGAGATAAGTTACTTGGAAAGAGACGTCGGGAGATAGCTCATCGCCCTTGAAAACGGGGAGGACATAAAATAGGATTATGTGATTCAACGACTTAAAAGTTCTTGATGTCAGAGCAGGACACACTGACTGGTACCCTTTGTTGAGATTGTGTCCTCTACTTGACTGTTTGAATCGAGGTAATTAGTACATTGTTTTGATATAATTCGGTTGTTTAGCTTGAAGTTCAGCCAATCAGTAGTGAATCTTGAACGTCACTAAACACCAGATTGGCTGGGATTAGCAGTCAGGCGAATCGGTACACACAGCCAAGAATCACTGGTCACACAACAGACCAAAGATAATATTCGACCGACCGCCGACCGCCATTTAACTGGCTCAAACACGTCGACCGCCTAATCACCAGCGGCCCCTGAGGTCATCGACCTGTTAATTAATTGGGCTCAGTAACCCTCCAATTACAACAGTGGGTTTCACTCGTCAATATCGTGATGACCTTGGGTAAATATTTACCTGACCACGTCGACCCCAAGACAGAACAAGTGTTCTGCCATTTATATGACACTCCGTCTGTGCTCTCATTTAAACTGACGTTGTCTGTGTAGCTTTTAGCTGCCCAGAGGGTAAGAATTCTACCTTACCTCCTTATCTGTTGTACACTGAGTTCGCTGTACTATAAGGGAACCAGAGTCTGGTAGAAATCCAACTAAATGGCAATGGCTACAGTACTGAAACACTTCCCTTCGTTCAGGATACAGAAGAATGCTTGTATCACGAAGAAAGACAGTGTTGCCTTGAACTTGTGTTCTCTCTGGAAGGTGTTTCTTAGGGTCTGCCTCCCGGCTGTGCTGAATGTTGCCTCTTGAGTTGGTGCTTATGTTGAGTATGGTGTCGGTGTTGAGATAGTGGTAGTAGCGGTGATTTTGATGGTGATTGTGAGTACTGGTAATGTCTTTCGCGATGGTGATGGAACGCGTGTGGATCTGCAGATGTGTTAGTTGGTTTACATGTATGTTTAAGACTCGTGTGTGTGTGTGTGTATGAAAGACTTCATTCCTTACTAACGACACAGCTTCCTTCAGGAATGTGTGGGTTGTTATTTAGCGCGCTGAAATATTCCCTCGATCCCATCGCGCGCTTTCTTGGGGCACGTAACGTAGTATCTCTTTCACCTTCTTGATATTTCCCAGCGAACGATGTCTCGAGAGTTTTGAGAGGGGGTTCCATTTCACAGCGCCTGAAGTCGTCTTGTTCCTCTCCTGTCGAAGGCTATTACTAGAGTCTCCTTTGTGTGTACATATGTATCGCATGAGGTCTCTCTCTCTCTCTCTCTCTCTCTCTCTCTCTCTCTCTCTCTCTCTCTCTCTCTCTCTGATGTAGCCAATAACTCAATTTGTGATAGGTTGGCTAGGAATGACTCCTTTCCAGAATTCTGATTCTACTTTAGCTCAGATAGAATATCTATAGGTACAGAATAGCTATGATATCACGTTGAAGTATACATCGGTTAGAAATATAGATATATATACACACTCAAGAGACAGTATCTGTTTATGCTGTACAAAAAAAAAAAAAATACACTCACAAAATATTAGAACCGCCTCAGTATTTAATTTTTTTTTTTTCACGGGTTGGGAGGACGTGGAAAATATATGACTATTAAAAATATTCACATGTCCGGGACTTTGCATTTAACAAACCCTAAACTATTGACGTGTTCATAATCATATCCACCGGTGCGGAAGCGTGGGAAATCGTATTTGCATATGCTTGCTGGTCCAGATGAGGTCTCACGTCAGTCGGGAGGGGTGGGGGTGGAGGGTTGGGGGAAAGGAGCTCGGACGGCAGACGTCACTCGTCCAACGTGAGGACTGGTCTCGTGTTTGAACAGAGGATTTCTCATAGTCCCTCACCTTCCGGAAGATATCTATCGAGTGTTCTATAAGAGGGAGGAAAAGTTTATCGCAAAGGATAGTCCGCCTCCATTTACAGACGGGCAGAATGTTATCTGCTTTTCTTCCGCTGTCAGCTGAAAGGAAAAAAAAGATACGTCTTCAGCTTCCTTTGGACGGTTGGATTCATCTCCCGCGAGGTTCCTTCGTGGACAAGTCCATATTTCTATTATCCAGTTAAGCAGTATTTCCAGGATTTTTTTTTTTTTCCACCCCAAAGTTTTCCACAGTCTTTTCATTGTAGTGATATGACTCCAGAGGGACTTTCCTCAGTCGGTCTCTTTGCATTTGTCTTCTTTTGAATTGAAGATTCAGCCTGTTTGCCATGGGTAATAGTCACCGAAGTTAAATGCGTCTTATTGGTTCATGTTAGGAAGAGAATCCCTAGCGTCTTTACCCTCGGGCTTGCAAGTCTAAATATATCCTCTCTCCTGTCACTGGAAGCCTTCGGCTACGGCAAGGAAGAGAATTCCAGTGCCTTGGTCCAACTTCTCTCCCATATTCTCCAACGACCTGACTCTCCGAGCAGACTCGCGGCTTCAAAAACTCCGTCCCGTTAGACACAAAGATACAAAGGAGTACAAGGGAACTCAAATAGCAGCAGACCACCGGGTCCCTTCGAGGCCGTTAGTGTCAATGGAAGATAACAGAGACTGGCAAATTAGTGCGGTTGAAAAACTGGATGGCATAAAGGTGATTCAGAGAGAGAAAATCCTGCTAACTGTCAGTGTGACTAAAGAGGAGGCCCCAAATATTGTAAGCCGTGGAATTGAAGTGAAATATTTCTCACGTCTCTTCTTAAACGTCTCCACAGCATTGGAGATGATATAGACTGACAGCTGGAGGTATATTTTAGCAGGTTTCTGTAAGCTTCCTGGAAGTGAGGGAATCAGCTGTATATATCTCGTATATATCTCTTGGAAACAAAGGTATCACCTGCATACCTCCTGAAAATACAAGGATCAGCTTTATACGTCTTCTGAATACAGGAAACAGCTGTATACCTCTTAGAAATATAGGAACAGGCTGAACGCCTCCTGGAAATCAAGAAATCGCCTTTGGATGCGTAGTTTAGCTGGAAGACTGTCAGTGACAGTGAAAAGCTCTACCGGATGCTGGAAGTCACAACCTTCAGAATGTCAGACTCTCGAAGACTTGATACAAGAAGCCAATTGGCAGGCAAGACTACCTTTCCATCTTCCCTACATCTGTAGGGAAGATGATGCATCACCATGACGGGAATACAATGCCACTCAATCCTACGTCTCTCGAGCTCGGTGGTTTCCTTCTGTGAGACGTGGATGTCAAAAATCAGGAAATTCAACACTACGATTTGTGGTCTCGGACCGTGATTTAAGAGCCCCTATGCGCAGTCTGAATCCCATTAGGCAAGGCTAATGACATCTGCTGTAGCATTAGCAAAAGGAATCTTTTATGCACATCTTGACCCGTCTTGCAGTAAAGGAGGAAAGAGAGAGAGACACACGCGCAGAATCTATACCGAGACGTAGCGCGAAGTAGATTGAAGACAAGGGAAGACGCAGCTTACCGTACACGGAGAGGTAGACCTTCCGTATCTTGGGGGGGTGGGACGACACCTGGCACTCGTAGGCACCCTGGTCGCCCTCCTCAGCGGCGTGGATCACCAGCTGCCAGTTGTTGGGCTCGACGAACTCCAGCTGATACCTAGAAGGTCCCACCAGATTCCATGCGTTACGCTCAGAATATCAATCAAGTCTCAATCAAGTCCCTCAGCTGGCTGGGGACAGGTCATGCATAGGGTATAACAGTCGGTCACAACTGTTAGTATTAATCAGTCCTCTCAGGTGATCTGGGATTGATTAACCACAGGGCATACCAGTCGGTCTGAGAGTCAGTATTAATCAGCCAGTTTAGATAATCAGGGGTTGACTAAGGACAGGGCATAACAGTCTAGCTGACTTTCATTAATATGTATTGATCAGTTTTCAGATGATCAGCGATTGATTAATCACAGGGCGTAACGGTCGATCTCATAGTCAATATAAATCAATTCTCTTAAGTAATCAGGGATTTATGGACCACATGGCATATCAATCAGTATGATAATCAGTTTAAATAAGTTCTCTTAGATAATCAAGGATTGATCATCCACGAGGCATGAAAATTGATATAATGCAATTTATCAATCAATTATCTCAAATAATCGGGATTAATCAAGTACAGGGCTTAATGGTAACTGACAGTCAATAACCAGTTCATTTCTCTCAGATGATCAGGAATTGATTAACTACTTAGCATATTATTCGATCTGACAAGTATAGTACTATTTAGTTGTCTTAAATGATCAGGCATTGATCAATCACAGGTTATAAGCATCAGTGTGAAAGTCATTACCAACATTTATCTCAAATAATCATGAATTAATCAGTTACGGTCTGTGACGATCTGGCAATCAATAGAGTAATCATTTCTCTCAGATAATCGGGAATTGAATAAGAATGTATTCATCAATTATCTCGAGTAATTAGGGATTGATCAACCACAAGGCATGACAGTCGACGTGACAGCCAATATATTAATCAGTTCTCCCAGATGATCAGGACCTGATCAATCACAGGACGCAGAAGAGGAGGGAAAGAAATGCGTTTGAGAAGGGATTGAGGAAAATGACATTGTCAGATCACACTTTTTTTTAATCACCAGGAATCATTTAACAAGAGATTGTAACAAGGGGACAAGGAATGAGTTGGAAAAGATGTTGAGAAATGTTTATACAGTGAGAGAATGTTGGATGTTTTGGGTCTAGATGGCTTTTGAGGGAGGACCGACTGCACAGAGTGTCTCAAAAAAAAAAAAAAGGGGGTTTTAAAAGAAGGGAGCCAGGGAGGAGGAAAGGTCGAGAAATTTGAACTCCCTTTCCCGTAGGGAGAAGTAAGGATTCGTAAAAAGAAAAAAAAGTACTCACACATAAAAAGAGAATTACTTTAACACTGCACACACACACACACACACACACACACACGCACTTACGTCTCTCTCTCTCTCTCTCTCTCTCTCTCTCTCTCTCTCTCTCTCTCTCTCTCTCTCTCTCTCTCTCACCTGTCGTTGCTGTGGTATGTGGTGGAGCCAAAGGTCAGCAGGTGAATCGTGTCCCCTTGCCGCCTCACCCACGACACCTGTTGAGAAAAGGGGGAAGTAAACAGAGGTTGAGACAGATGTTGTAGTGTCGTCCCCACCACACGACACCTGTTAAGGAGGGAGAGGAGGCACAGGTGAGAAGTGCCGTCGTGTCGTCCTACAAACGACAAGACGAGGCGTAGGTGAGAAGGTTGTTATGGTGTCGTCTTGTCGTTTCGCCCACGAACACCTGTTTAGGATAGAGAGGAAGCACAGGTGCAAGATGTCGTCTTGTTGCCTTGCACACGACACCTGTTAAGAGGAGAGACGGCGAACAGGTGAGGTGGCTGTTGCAGTGGTTCATTTGTTTGAAGGGAACGGGCTTGAGACGGGAGCCCCCACATGGAAGTGGATGTAGTTGAGTCGCAGTTTACAAGGACGAGCTGTTTGCTTACTCACGTCTTGAGAGTTTAGAAAAGAAAACAAACTCGAATGAAATTTCTGTTCCTGTTACAGTTTTTTTTTACAAATCTGGATTTCCCTGAAACTGAGCCAGCATAAAGAAAGTGTTAAACTGACGTTATTTTTTCTTTAAGGCAAGATTATAAAACTGGTCTTTGAGATTCGCTCCACAAGGTAAAGTAACCATGCACGGGCGGTATTTCTGGCACTCGTGGTGTGGAAAATTAGGCAAACACAGATCTGGTGCGGGTCTCCTCTGCTGGAGACGAGGCTGAAGGCAGGGGACACCTCTCTTTTGCTGCCGCAAAGGTTCGTCGAAAAGCTTATATGACAATCATCAGATACCTACCCAGACCCTGGAGAGGTGGCTGCCATCAAGGGACCGTATAGAAACGTCCTACTGTGAGTTGAGTGAATGAGTGCAACTGCTGGTGTTGGAGCCAGACGGTGTGTGTGTGTGTAATGGCGTAGGGCAGCTAAAGTTTGCCCAAGTTGACTGAAGAGTTTGAAAGAGGACGTTTGAATGGAACCATTCCCGTAGCTCCTCTTTCTCTAACATCCGCCCAAGCGTTGAGGAGGGGACAAAAGAGATCCTTTGTGCTCGTCTCAACGTTAAATTCCCTGGACCCCTAACTCTTTATACGCTTTGTCACTAGTAGCTAAACAGCCTCTGGAAGCGATGGTGTTGGATGATGTTTATCTCGACGACAGCAAAGGCGACGCGCGGAAGGAATGGAATAACAGAGTCTCCTATCGACTGAGGAAAGGATGTACGTGCCGTTTGGGGTCACTGGCGGACTCCTGTAGTAGGAGGGGGTTGTCTGCAGGGGGTTCCTTCCCTGGGTGGTATGTGGGAGGAAGGAGGGCCTCCAGAGTGGCTGGTCTCCGTGTCTTGGAAAGAGCTCGTGTTACCAGATCAAGTTCCATTGCTAGCAGAGGAGAACATTTTGCAGCGTGCTACGATATCCGTTTAAGGTGTTTATGTACTCCTCTCAGAATTAAATGAAGTAAAAGTACCAAAACGTCAGGTTCTGAGATGTTTTATTCCAGAAACAACGAAGGAGGTTGTAAATGGGGTACTGAAAGTCCTTGACTGACTCTTTTCAGTAAGCCTCTTGATACAAGAGAAGTGCCGGGAGATCTGAAAGTTTGCCAATGTAACAACGGCATATTCAAAAAGGGAATGAGTCCCAACCTGGAAATTATCGCCCAGCTAGCTCGATGTTCGTGGGTGGTAAAGTTATGGAAACCATAACACGAAATTGTATTTCATTCACAGGATTACCACTTAACCAACGATTCTCTGCAGGGATCTCGAGGATAGTCGTTAATTAATGTCTAACAGTATGTGTAATCAAAGCAAAGCAGCTGATAACTTTACCTGCTTACACTTTCTATAATCATTCGATAAAGTTCACCATAAAAAAAAAAGTCATTTGGAGTTGTACTTTGATGGATAGAAAATTGGGTAACTGGCCTTAAAGAAAGAGTAGTGACTAACAGGCAAGTCTTTTTTTTTTCTTTTCTTTTTATGTTGAAGGCTCCAGTCACGGACAAAAGTCTCGAGATGGTTAGACGTAACAAGTGGTGTGCTACAGGGATCAGTCTTAGGACCAGTTCTTTCTTTCTTTATATATATATATATATATATATATATATATATATATATATAGGAAGAATATTTTCATTCAGACACGTTTCATTAAAGACCCATACCTTAATTAACACTAATGAGTTTCTTTTTGGCTTTTTCTAATTTCCCAAATGCCAGTTCTGAAGATATAGTGAAAATGGCTTTTGGGAATTGACTTTTCCAACTTCTCCCAGAACAACGAACATTTGTTCGGAAATTAGAAAAAGCTAAACTCATTAGTGCTGATTATACCTTGGTCTTTAATGAAACACATCTGGATACATATTCATATATACATGATAATGATGAGTGCGTTGCAAGACATCAAAATTTGCTGCTAAGCTAGGAAATAAACCTGCAACAGAAACTGAACATCAACAGCTGTTTGTGGATATTGGAAAACTGATGGCCTGGGCTTACATGTGGCAAGCGAGAACCGACATCATCAATACGTGTGAAAATGACTTACGCATCGGTCGTAAAAAGACAAGCCGGCAAGCTACAGTGAAAATTCTGTCGAGCTAGAATATGTAAAAGAGGAAAAAGACTTGGGTGTAATAAACTCTGGTGACCTAAGACGAAGTAAGCAGTTCGCAGAAGAAGTAAAGATAGGCGAATAAGATTTGGTTTCACGGGTGTGTCATACGATTTTGAAGTCTTTTGAATTGATTCTCGCTCTGCACAAGTCATTGGCACGACCCCGTTTTGAATACTGCGTTCAGCTTGTGTTCAGGAAAGACATACACAGAATGGAGAGAGAGAGAGAGAGAGGGCTGCGGCGAGGAGCCAATATGGTTCCTGGACTGAGGAAAATAATCACTGAGTGTGACAGGCAACTTAGACGACTTAAACTTATCTACCTTAAAAAAAGTTAAAGTCAGGAGGTGATTTAGGTGATGCAGATATTCAAAGTCATCAAAGGATTAGGCGTTTGAGACGAGTCTTGCCCGATTTCACTCGTAGTAATGGATACAAACTCATGGGCAAACGTTTAACTCTGAATGAGACCGAGTACCTTTCTCCTCTTAAGAGAACTGCCGACACGGAATCATTTACCGTTGAGGAGAAGTAGAATACAACGCCACATACACGTTTAGGAACAAACCCGACAAATACTTTGCCTGGGGTCCACGACTGACGTCATTCCTTGCTTTCCTTGGTTTACGTATCGTTGTTGACGGGTACGTATTTCTCCTCGAGGCCTTGGCCATCTCTCCTTGTGTTTGCCGTCTGCTTCCACCATCACAAAACGGCTTCGAGAGAGAGAGAGAGAGAGAACCCAGGATTCTGACACCGCCTTGCATTGGCGTGCAATCCTTGTGTAATCCCTCGCGTAGGAGCTACCCACGTTATTGTGTTGGGAGTCTCGGTCATATTTATGCATCCCTCTTCACCGCAGACTCTCAGGGAGGGGATCCTGATGCTCTTAAGCCGCTTAACACAGACGTTCGAGCGATTGACGAGAAGTGCTTGGGGAGGCTTCAGAGGCCCGTTCTTGATGTGACTTGCGTACAAACGGATTGGGTGTAATCCTGCGATGGTGAGTGGCGAGATGATTTGGTACCCAGATGCGACTGGCGTTTGTGTTGGTGGACGGTGGTGGTGGAGGCTGTGTGATGGAAGACGCCATACTGGGATGTGGGGGCCATGTGACGGAGACGCCATGGTGAGATGTGGGCTGTGTGACGGGGAGGGCATAGCATGATGTGGGCTATGCGATGGAGGTGTCATGCCAGGTTGTGGGGTATGTGATGGAGGTACCACTGCATGAGGTGGGTCATGTGCTGGAGACACCATAGCAGGATGGGGGTCATGTGATTTCAGTGTGAAGGTGGGAATTTCAGAAGAGGTCTTTCTCATACATCCGTCTCTGTGGTTCCTCCACTTACGAAGAAATACAGCTGTAGTAGAAATACAATGACCTTGATTGTATTATATCTAAGAGTCGTATCATCTAAGGGTCGTATCGTCCTATTCAAGGGTCGTACCATCGTGGCCAAAGGATTAAGGTCTTATACCTCACCCTGAGATTTCGTTCTCCGCCCTACTTACTTACACTTACAAAAGAAAGAAAAAAAGCCAAATAATGTAAACGTTTTACTATAAAATAGGCACATGAACGTTTCCATGCCTCTGTGCATGATGTGTCAGGCATGGGATCAGACAGTTGTATAAATCATATAAATCGGAATGTCTCTCATACAGTAGCTAAGATCACCTCAGAATGCACCATGCAGAAATAGAGTAAATGATTGACTCTCGTCTAATTAAAGTTTAACGTCATTTGTACCCGTCATTAGTGATTATTAGTAATAGATAATATGATAAGAGCTGCTGTGTGTTTAAAAGATGGTGCTTAATTGTTCTTTGATCAGTTGAATGACGCCTGATACATTCTGATTATGTCTGTGACGAAAGGATGATACGTTATTACCGGTAGAGCGAAGGAATTCCTCCCTCACCATTTACTGCTCGTTGATACTCACTTTATCTACTTATAACACCACCGGCCTGATCTGATTACCGATTACCTGCTGGAGTGCCACTTAAAGAACGCGTCATTAATCTCTATTAATCCTCGACTTATTCTGTTTTAGTTTGATGGACTCCCACTTGAGCCTCTGGTGTCGTGCGAATGCTCCCTCATCCTCCAGGAAATGGTTTGAGGAATTTGTTACGTATTCTGTCCGAGTGGCGTTTGCTGCCTCCTGTATTACTCTCCCCTCGTTGCTCTAATGACCCTTGGGACCAGATGTGTCTGCAGGGGTGTGTTCTGGAACACAGTCAACGTCAGCGCGTACGTAGTTCCAGTGAGATGTAGAGGTCATGGCCTCCTTTATACCCTCGTCCAGATGTGACTTGCAAAGTGGGTGTTTTGGTGCCTCGTCAGCATCAGCAGAGAGTGCCAGTAAGGTGTGGGTAATGGGCCCCCATGAGTTTCATGGCGACAACCACGTCCAGGCGGGTCTGGAAGGGGGGCTTCTCGCTGGGGTGTGTCACAAAGGACACCAGAGGCAGTGTAGCTTCCAGACCCCGTGAGCTCCTTTGGCTAAGTCCTCTCCCTGGAAAGGTTCATAGCGACTCCTTCGTCCTGATGGGCCCTTGGAAGGGCGCGTGTTGAGGATGCGTCACAAAGGAATCCCAGAGCAGCACAGCTTCCAGACTCTGTGAGCTCCAGGGGCCGAGACGTGCTCCTGGAGAGAGGTTCCTAGTGACCCCTTCGACCAGAGGAGCCTGGAAGGGCGCGTCTCACAAAGGAATCCAAAAGCAATTTAGGTTCCCGACCATGTGAGCTCCAATGGCCAAGCCTTCTTCCTAGAAAGGTAATATGACACCTTCTCCCAGACTTGTCTGGAGAGGCGAGTGTCTCGCCAAGGCGTCTAAAGCCACTATAGCTTCCAGACCTTATGAGCGCCATCGGTAAAACCCTTGTCCCTGGAAAAGCTTTCACGATGCTGTTACGTAAGATGATGATTAAGATGAAAGTACCAATTGGTCCCAATGATAGATGTTAGAGTCCCGTGATCAAACGTTTCACCTAACATCCGATGTTAGGAGCCATGTAATCAAACGTTTTACCAACAGATGGTGTTAGGAATTCTGTAATCAAACGTTTCACCTAACATCCGATATTAGGAGCCATGTAATCAAACGTTTCACCTAACAGCTGATGTTAGGAATCCTGTAATCCAACGTTTCCCGTAACATCCGAAGTTAGGAGCCCTGTAATCATACGTTTCAGCTAACAGCTGATGTTAGGAATCCTGTAATCAAACGTTTCACCTAACATCCGATGTTAGGAGCCCTGTAATCATACGTTTCAGCTAACAACTGATATATAAGTTCCTTGTAATCAAATGTTTCTAAGACGTGAAGGGTTTCTTGTACGTAATTCTGGCCTTGCATTATCCATACTGTTATTTATAAGAAAAAAAAAGGAAGCCTTGATGTTATCCTTATATTGTATAGAATAGAATGGTAAGGTTTTCCTCTCTGATTTGCTTCCCCCTGCAATATTTATTTTGTTCTTTGGAGAGCTGAACAGACGGAGTTGAGGAATCAGATTTCAAAAGAATTCATGAAAGAAAATGGGGTCACTGGAATGGACATCATCGATTCTTTTTTTTTTTTTTGCTTGTTTATTTGTGCTTAAAAGGGACAGTATTTCCACGCGACCTTAACATAGGTCAGTCAGAGACCGTCACACGACCGGCACCAGTCGTATACGAGTCGTGACCTCAGGCCAGACGTCTTACAGCGCCAGCCAGAGTAGGGGTCATGATCTGCCGGATTACCATCTCTGTTTTGTCGTAGCCTTCTGCTCATTGTTCGGTTCAACTGCTCTGGGAGCCGTGTTCCTTCATTTTGGACCCGTCCCATATTTTCCTCTTTTTTTTATCCCTCCTTGTCTTTTTCTTCATCATTTCTGACGCATCGTAATATCTTTGCATTGCCTCATTCCTCATTTAAATGTCTCAGTCTCTCATTCTCATTTGACCCTCCCTCACGCATATAGACTCCCTCCTCGATCTTAAATTTCAATACCATTGCCTCCTGTCTTGCATATCATTCCTCCGCTCTTCAATATCGTCTCGCATACTCGGCCATGTCTGTCTGTCTTTTTCCGTCCACTGGCTTCTGCTCAATCAGTAAATTCCTTTCTCCATTCTCCTCTCACCGGCTATTTAACATCGCCCGTGGCAAATATCCAGCTCCCCCCGCGTCGGCGGGGGGCGAAGTCATTTCTAGAACGCTCGCGTCGCGTCATTCCTCCCTCTCCAAAAAAAAAAAGGATATTCCCTTAAGCGGACCGATCCGGACTCCGATTCCCAAGTCGTCTTTTGCGTGCTCATCGTTCCTTCATCTTCCTCCCCTGCCTTTATTGCATATCCTTTGATAACTGAGTGTGTGATATGTTTAAATTTTATCTTTTCAAGATTTCGAGAATGATTCGGTAGATAAAATGGATATAATTTCATTATCGAATCGAGGAGATTATCTTGTCAGCCACAGCGTTCGAGTCATACCGTTCCTTTAGCTTTTTTTTTTTGTTTTTCTTCTCCTTGAAACCAATTTAAAAAAACGAAAGATCAGATCCCATGAATCACACAGTCTCACAGTCTCTTTTTTTTCTGTCTTTTTTTACCGCAACATCCATAGCAGAAAAAAAAAAACTACTATTCCGGCTGTTATGTAACCCGTAAAACATAAGTACCTTTTCTTTAGCTTGCTTTTTTTTAATAGCGATTAAACACACACACACACACACACACACACACACACACACAAAATCCACCGACCCATATTCATCAAAACAGAGAAAAGATAATACAAAAAAATCTATAACAAAGACGAAAGCTACGTCGAAACTCCCCCTTCGGAAAAAGAAAAAAATCTCCAAGACATCTGAGCCTCTCTCGAAACCACTTTAAAAAAAGAAATGGATAAGAATGGCCCACTGGGGAGAAGGGAGGTGGGGGAGAAGGGAGGAAGGGGGAAAAGAAAGCGCTTCACCCCGAGAACTCTGGGGAGAAAGGATCCCTCCTCCTCCTTCTTCAGCTGCTCTGTCTCGGCCGAGAACAGAGACACGAATGCGAGATCTCCATCCGTTTCGTTTTAGTCCTCAAGGGATGCGTCGACGTGCCGTGGGAGAGAGAGAGAGAGAGAGAGAGAGAGAATGATGAACTGTGTACAGAAATTTATGTCTTTGATTTGCTACTACTACTTCTACTACTACTACTACTACTACTACTACTACTACTACTACTACTACTACCACCACCACCACCACTAACCCCCTCTCCCTT
>JAYMFT010114870.1:0-13415 GCA_038088735.1 Panulirus argus
CAATTTTCCAGGAATACTCAACAAACTTATACCTCTATAGTTTGAACACTCACCTTTATCCCCTTTGCCTTTATACAATGGCACTATACATGCATTTCGCCAATCTTCAGGCATTATTTAATAAAAAGTTCATGTAAAATTTAATAAAAATATTTAATAAAAAGTTAATATTTATATTATTTAATATTTAATAAAAAGTTCATGTAAAATCAAAAACTAAGATGTTAAGAATCTTCAATCAAAACAGATTTTCAGCAACCAAAAATAAATTCAAAACTCAATCAAACTAACCATCCTCATGGCCAGTCAACAAGATATCCTTCTGTTTGGGTGTGTCAGTATTCTTGACTTTGCCTCCATTGATAGGCCATGGCCGTGTAGATAGCCCTGATTGTTGCTTGGACCCAGCTTCCTGGGTGGGGGGGGAAAATAAAAAAAAATGTAATCTTTAAGATGAACTTTATAATCTCAAGAAAATAAGGAACACCGATAGTTTTGCATCCAGGAAATGTTAGCCTTTTCTCAGTAACAGGCAGTCTCCCGAAAATATAACCGTTAGTTACAACTTCCACACATTTGAATACCAAAGAGCCAACAACATTTTTATATTCAAATGGGAACAAGCAGTACATGTGGTGGATCATGTGTATACAGTTCTCAGCTCACAGATATCTTCAGGTTATTTCAAATAAGCTAGAGTATATTACGTCTTCTGTACTACAAAAGCACCACTTAGTTACTTATTTTGTCAACTAGATTGAATCATTAGATGAGGCTAACACTTTTGTCACTGCCATCATATGCGATAAAACACCCCCTACTACTCACAGACAATGATCACTACCATGGCATCTGAATCATCCCTAAAACTAATTCAGTCACTGAACTGCTCATCTCTTGTGCATTCTGCATTTTCTTCTCATAACTTCTACCATTCTTGTAGCTGAAAAACTAATGCGAGAGAGGCTACACGTAATGGTGTCTTGCCCTTGATCTCACATAAAGTAATCTAATATGTTCATAAATACACAAAGCGTACTAGCCATCCCTTTCTCATTACTGTCCTCACTCACATTACACAGAGCGTGTAGTGAGTAGACTCTTTGCTCACAGTCCATTTACAGTATACTTTCTATCATGCTCTTTCTCTAGTCTCCTTGTCTTTACAACTAAGCATTATGCAATGTTCAGAGAATACAATCCCAAGTAACTTGTGTTGTTGAGTGCCATGAATCATAAGACCTTGCAATAATTCTATTAATAATGAGAGAATGGTCTCAGACATCAGTTGTATTGAATCTATTTGTATCTTTGACTGTTTCTTAGGACATTCATCCCCCTCTATTCATTTCACCCACATAACCAGCCATGACACCAATTTGTACTGCAGAAAACCACACAGATACTACACCCAGAATATTAATTTTCTCTGAAAACCAAACTGTCCAATGATGTTTCCATCACCATTCTTGCCAAGGAAAGATATTCCAAGGATAATTCTTATCAGTGAATGCAGGAAAAGGTTTACATGATGCACATATGAAGACTTACACAATATGAATAAAACTGTACTGAAAAGCATATCATAAAAATCAAAAGCAAAAGCTAACATTTCTTTATGACCCCTACTCCATGGCTAAGGAGTAGAATAACTGAAGATGAGAAGAATTAGCTTAGTTGTAAGACATGACAGATGAACAAGCTCTGTGTATATCTAACAGAAAGAGGTCATTTAATTACCTTAATTTTATCATAAACATCTGCTGCCACTGATGATGCCAATACAGAACAGGTAATAGCTGATGAGTGAAGAGATGCCAGGTATGGTGCAGCAAAGGAAGGCCAATCTTCTGATTCCAAATCTATAAACACAGCCTCTTCCTCAGCTAAAATCACTAGACAGCTAGCATGTCCTGATATGAATAATAATAATCAGTTTGGCATACATATAACACCTTCTCCATCTCACTTAAAAAAAAATCACAAAACATTACATTAAAGGATAAACTAAAGCTGAGATGCATTTATTCCATCCCCAATATAGTGACTTTCAAAATCTGCAACATTACATGGACCTTAAGACCTTCAACAAGCCTCTAATGACCCAAAAAACACAGCCAAAAGACCAACTTAGCATCATGATTACAGGACCTGATACATATATTCTGACAAGGTTTTGAAAAATATGCATACTATTAACTCATACTATGTTAAGACAGAGGTGTACCCAATTCAGAAAGCCCACACAACTCAACGCCTATTTCTCTAATGGCCAAACAATCATGGCCCTTAGTACGAAACATAACCAACCAGTCATTACCCTTATACCTTAACTCCCTCAGTAGAAGTGGACTTACTGAAAAGGATTCACTCTGGTAAGAACAAACAAGTCCTTTACATTACAAAAGGATAATTCACCATTATACATCAATAAAACTAATCCAGATTAAATGAATTCACATTACCCTTCCACTGCACATTATTTCTTAAAAAAAAAAAAAAAAAAAAAAAAAAAAAAAAAAAAAAAAAAAAAAAGTGGAGCAAAAAAAGTTTATCTTACTAATGTCTGGTTATCATACCTCAAAAGTAAACTTACCCTCTTCGCTATCCTTCACAACAACAAAGTCAATAACTTTAGAGGTGAGGTTAAATGTAATGTGATTATCATCAAGTATTGCTGTTACAGTATTGCGGTCACCATAACTGGCTCTCGGCATTCCTCCACTAAACACTGTAAAGTCACCCCTGGAATAATAATTGTTTGTCTTAATAATCAAATCATTCAATTTCATCTTAATACAGTATAGTAATTTACAATGTTAAAATACACAAGTTAACTGGGACTGAAAAGAGTTCATTTTTTTTTTTTTTTACTGAGCATTGAAGTATCACGGGTACTAAAACTTAATGAATACTTGCAATACCAGAATATTCTGAACCTCACTTGAGATATACCTTTGGTAAACTTCCCTATAACCTTCATCATCTCTCTTCTCTGTTCATCAGTATTGGCATAACTCTGACCCAGCAGTTTCTAACCACTTTTCAGTCACATACCAACACCCTGTCTTTCCACTACCTTGTGTATATCAAACTGGTAAGACACTCTAAACTTTATGAATCTTATATTTATGACACAATATAACATACGAGTAATCTATGAACCATATATTTTCCAACAATCCTTAACATATTCATGCATTAAAATTTCTTTTGGCAAACAGTTAGAAATCCTCAGCATATAGTCTCATTTTTCTTTTTAGTTAAGTCAAAATCTTAATCATGGAATCTGCACCTCTCATGGACAGCAAAAGGTTGCTTTCTGGATAAAGAAACATTATAAAACTAACTCTTGTATTTCAAATCTCACAAAGGATAAAATCTCAAAAACTTTGCAAGTATTCACCACTAAGATCAATTACACGTAAAAACCTTCCAGTGGTTTGCTATACTTGCTGCACTTGCCAGGCTTTTACTGATCAGGTGCTATGTAAGCATCTCCTGAATGTTTAAGTCTGTATAATATGGTGTTAACTCCTTGTTTTAACATGGAAAGATGCTCCATCACAGGTTTTTTAATTTCATGCCTGGAAATTATATTAGTTGCATGTAATAACTATCTACCTAACTATACCTCAGACGACTGTTCCAATTGGAACTCCCACAAAGGTGTGGCCACAGCAATAGAGTCGCCATAACTAATGAACTCAAGTGCCGCTTCTTAGCCTTCAGTGCCTTACCCTTAACAGGCTACTGGTATATGGATGAGCATGTGTATGTATATGTATGTATACATGTATAAGTATGTATATATGTATATGTATGAATATATACGTGTATGTGCATGTATGTATATATGTGTGTATTCGAATGGATGGGTCTTTCTTCGTCTGTTTCCTGGCGCTACCTCGCTGACGATGGAAACGTTGATCAAGTATAATAAATAAATATACAATATATATATGGGGGAGAAAGAATACTTCCCACATATTCCCTGCGTGTTGTAAAAGGCGACTAAAAGAGGAGGGAGTTGGGGGCTGGAAATCCTCCCCTCATTTTCACTTTTCCAAAAGAAGGAACAGAGGAGGAAGCCAAGTGAGGATTTTTTTCTCTAAGGCGCAGTCCTCTGTTCTTAACACTACCTCGCTGATGCGAGAAATGGCAAATATGTATAATAATAACGATAATAATATATAAAATGTCAGTACATAACAATGTACAATGATGACAACTAAAAACTTACTCCTTTGCAGCAGGTCTGAGGATTTTTGTGATGGGTTTGCAAGGAAAAGGTCCATAAACAGTTTGGGGTCCATCTGTAGGCAGTGCAGACTCTGTTGCAGACCAGACCATATAGCTACCATCATTATGAGATGTGGTAAAATGTGCAGCATCTGTGTGCCAACAAACTGACTCCAGTTGCTGGCTACAAACATATGTCTGAAAACAAAAAGTATATAAGAACAACAATGAATATGCAAAGACTAAACATATCAGTGCAAGTATGTGGAATGGCATATTTCCAGTTTAGAAATTCTGAATAAAAAAATTGTCTGTGACCCTTAACCCAAAACCAGGGAAATTACCTATGTGATCCATCCCTATGTGGTGGTGGTGGTGGTGGTGGTGGGTGGGGGGAATCCCCTCAAAAAATATGTCTAAATGCATTATACTTTAGAGAATGTACTGAAAAATGTTATATGCTCTCCCTTCTCTTGCTGTGAATAGAGTTGAGTGGAAAGGGGCAGGCCTATGCAGGTGGCAAGATGCTCCTTATCTATGTAAGTATATAACTATAGATTTCTTTCCCAAGCATGAATGCATTTCATATACACCTAATCACATTATACAATTTATGATTTCAAGGAATGATTTAACACTGCACCTACATACTTTTACACATTTGTATGATACTTACAGACAGAACTCTATGTACAAGAACAAATGAACAAAGACCTTCATATACATATCAACACTCATATCTCAAACATGAATTATTTCAAAATCAACTGCAGTAGTGGGCAACATCTGGTCTCCCACCCAAATTACATATATAATCTCTCTGACATCCTGTGGATGACTCAGATGTGTGATATTTTTTCCAGCTGCAACAGTATGCTGCAAGAGACTTCTGTGGTTAACTGGTGGAAGTAACCATCAGCTGGAATTCTAATCAGAAGCTTGCTTTACATGTGGGCTTAGTTGCTGGATGTGCCACGGTTCCTGAGTGCTGCAAGTGCCCCTTCAGCTGGGGTATCCTGGAGCAGGAAGATATGATAATATGTATCTCAACAAGAAATATGAGAATATCTTTAAAGTGGTCTGCTGAGGTTCTGAACGTCCTAACACTGCTATACATTGGGGAGTGGACATTGGCAGATAACATCTGAAGACATAACGCGGTTTATTCTTACCTGATCAGCACATAGATTCTTTTTGTCCCAGAGAACTATAAGACCACGCTGGTAGCCAATCAAAATCTTGTTCGGCTCAGCTGGGTGTTCTGCAATTGCTTCAACTGGACCTGGATTTACTTTGTAGTCCTCAGGAACACTTGAGAGAAATCAGATATCATAAATAAGTCACTCATAATATTAAATCTACAGTACGATCATAAACAATAAAGATCAAAATTATTAAATGATTAAGTAAGTCATCCACTCAATTTCACAACTACATAAAGGAGGATCTAAGTTTCTGCTAAACATTACAGACCAGTGAGTTTAACAAAACAAGTAATAAAAATCAGTAAACTGTTATAAACAATAATCATCTAAATAAAGTAAAACGGGTTTGAACCAAGAACACACCCAATTTACTACTCACTACAATAACAATTTGAAATTCTAATGTACATCAGGTGAATAAATACAGTATTTCTTTACTCTGTGAAGGCATCTGAATTACAGAATTTAGTTTTAGAAAATAGCAAAACATAACATATAAGGAAAACTATGAGGTTGGATCTAGAGGTCTCAACCAAACAAAAAACTCATAGTAGTAGCAACAACCATGCATAATGAAGATTTTCTTGTACTGAAAAAGTCAAAAAGAATGATATGGAGATAAATACTTATTTATAAACTTATCATGTAGGTCAGGCATAAACTCCCTGGTAATATTCTTGCGTCTACTACAGCTGTGGTACATATGGTTAAAATTCTTGAATCTGCATCAAGGTGAATTATCTATTTATCTATCTATATTTCTGATGCTTGTTCTAACTGGAACTCCCTCAAGGGGGTGGCTATGGCAGTAGAGTTTCCATAACTAGTGAACTTCAATGTCGCTTCTTAGCATTTTGTGCCGCACCCTTAAAAGGCCATTGGCAGAGGGCAACTCTAGTGTAATGTTTGCAGAGGCTCCTACCTAATGTTTCTGCTGACTACATCAATTGATGCTTGTGGTAAAATCCATCATTCTAAGTTGTATATTCTTTGCCTTCTACTATATAGCTAGGGAAAATAGTATTTGAACAGAAATCACTATCATGATAAAATTACACAATTCTGATTTTGTTAAATGAAAACATTTTTTCTTCATAATTCTTTACCACTTCTCAATTTGTTATTCATAAATATTCTGTCTTTCAGAAATTATTTCTGTACTGTATTATTGTCTTTATCCTTATACATCTCATTTGGTTTTTTGAATCCTTTGGTTAAATATGATATGTCATACCAACTGCTTCATGTTTCTTTTTGTGAAAAAATGAACAACATAAAAAATATTCATTCTTAAAATTATGCTATAGTAAGTGACATACAAAATCATGTTTAGCATTAATGAAATCTAAAATCACCAATCAAAGCCAAATTCTATATATAAATATATAAAAAAGAAGACAACTTACTTCTGCATCACTACATCCTGGTAGATGATATTATCTGACATTGCAAAGGTTGATAGGTTAAGGAGATAGATGTTACCTCCTTCAGTTCCCACCATTAGGTGTTCACATTTGCTGTCTGCTACAACAACACTGATTTTCTTGAGCCTGGGGAAAAACACAACACTCAGGAACCAATACACAGACTCCAATGCATTTACCACTCAGCATATCAGTTGGTTTATATGTAAGTCCTCAATAAAATGGTGTACTGACACACATTAAAGTGTTTCAGTTTCTGTTGTGTTCATGCTGTGAAAAGCCTTGGTCCCACCTAGATGTAATAAAGTAGGCAAGTATCATACCTGCCTCAAAGAAAGTTTAGCCCAAGTAAATGAAACATTCAGTTATTTAATACAAGTTAAAAGATAGAGTAAATATAAGTGTACTATATCTAATAAAAATTTTGACTACAGACAAACTATGTTTAGTATCAAAACAGTAATATTAACATCTTCCTTGAAATAAATGCAACAGATATACCAATTACAGTTTCAACGCATGTTAAACAATAATATAAATGTAAACAGAGGTCAGGCTTCTCAAATTTCTGAAACTGATCATCAATAATATCAACACCATTGTAACAGACATGTATTTCTGCTACCAATCAGATTCATCTGCCCATCTGTTCCAGCATCTACCTAATATCAAAGAAGTATATAATAAGTTCAAAAGGTGATCCATGCAGATTATCCTAGCTTATTTAATTCACAACACAACATTACATACCTAAACTTACATCTCTCCTGAAGATGTACTCCTTCACCGTATTCTTCCAATGGCCTACCCTAAAAACATATCATCTAAATAATTCAAATGAAGTGAATGATTTTTTTCACTGGCAGAGGATTACAGTATTAAAAATGCTTAAAAAGTATCTGTTTAAGACTGTAACTATTTCCGTACAATGCACATAAGATATATTCAAAGGCTGCAAAATTAAAGCCAACAGCAACTTCACTGAATAGTTCCATAGGAATGGTATAGGGGCTTGTTTTCATATTTTACTTGTCAATATGAAGTAAAGATAATATGCAGTGCTCTCATATTAATGACATCAAATATGATAAAAGTACAAAACCATGAACATGAAAATTTGATTCAAAAACACATACCCTCACTTACAGTTTTGTACCTCCCTAGTGTCGCCTTCTAACCTCAATCTTTGACTCCAATCACCAAAAACTTACGCAGAACTTTGAATACTGTATCTGTAGTACTAGTATCTGAGGTAAAAATAATACAAGGAAAAAGAATATAAACTAAACCTATCCCCATAAGTCACAAACCTCAGAAAGTAAAGACACACCCAGATTACACTACTCATCATCAGCACAAACCATACAACAAATGCAAATTCTAAATTAAGACCCATCATCAATAGACTGAGTGAATATAAAAATGCAAACTGCAAAATGACATTTCTAACTTAACACATATGGATAACAAAGTCAACTAGTGAATAATAAGAGAAAAGTCACACTTCCCACACCATCTTAAAAAGAATACTGTGGACAAGGCAAGAAAAATATAAATCTTTCTCATAAATTCATTTACAGTCAGTTGTCAGTTAAAAGGAACAGCTTATTAGGCTAAGGGACTCTGAGGAAAGAATTGTTAAAGATGATTTAAGGATATGTGAGAAGCTCAGTAACAAGTTCAAAGGCACCTTCACAGTAGAAGACACGACAGTCCCAACACCAGACAGATGAGAGATTGAATGGGAAGGAGGTTGTAGAAAACACTGAGGTATCTAGAAAAGATTTTAAGATATTATGAAAAGGTCCTGACCCATACAAGGTTCATGGTCCTAATGATATTTCATCATATGTGTGCAATACACAAGATAATCTTCAAGATGTCAAATTTCATCATATGTGAGCAGATACATAGAGAGATAATCTTCAAGATGTCACTGGAAGGAGGCAAAGTGCCATGAGAATGGAAATGGGTGAACGTCATTTTCATCTGTAAGAAAGAAGACTAGGAACTGGCAATAAATCACACACAAGTTTCAATGACGAGTGTTGTCTGCAAAGTTCTAGAAAAGATAATTAGGAAGCAAATAGATGGCTTTCTACAGAAGAAAAATTACCTAAGTGAAAGACAGCATGGTTCTAGAAAAAGGTCATGAATAAACCTCTTAGATTTATAAGAGAGAGTGAGCTGTTTTAGAATATAAGGCTGGGTGAACTGTTTGTGTCTGGGGTGCCAAAAAGCATTTGACACTCTACTGCATGGAACGCAGATTAGTAAACTGGATCACCAGGCACGAATAAGAGGAACACTTCGTCAAAGGGTAGAAACTATATCTGTAGAAAGGAGCCTTCTCTAAATGGGTTGAGATGATCAGCAGAATGCCACAGGGATCCCTTCTGGGATCCTTACTCTTCTTGATCTATGCAGATGACTTGCCTGAAGGTATGGACTCCTATCTGAATGCGTTTGCAGGTGATGCAAAGGTAATGAGAAAAGTGTAAAGAAATGTATCAACCTACAAAAGAACCTAAAGAAGTTGGTCCGATACATGGTTGAATAAATTTAACTTGAGCAAAAGTACAGTAATGGGGATGGGACAGAGTGAAAGAAGGCCTTAGTATGATTATCAAATAGGATGAAATAAACTTAAGGAATCTGTGTGTGAGGACCTAGGAGTCAACCGTCCCTAGCCTGTCGCTAGAGTCCCACAATTGGGAGACAATCCAACAGCTAGCAAATATCAGGATTGCTTTCAAGTACATATATACAGGAAATATCTGACATAATGCCAATATCAGAAATTACTTCTCAAGTTTGGTCACAACACTTAAAGAAGCACAAACAACTATCACAGAAGGTCCATAGGAGGGCAACAACAAAAAAGGTACCAGAATTAAGGAAGTTGAGTTACAGGGAAAAATTTGCCCAACTTGAAAGGTAGAATGAGAGATGACCTGACTGTAACTAAGTTTTTAAACAAGACTAATGATACAGACAGTGAGCAGTTCTTTGAAAAATGTTGGGATTAGATACCCTTAAACCTGCAAAAACCACATATAAGGGGTCCATGAGTCGTATAATTAATCATATATATATATACCTTCATTTACCTTCCTGCTTGGCATTACAAAGACTCTGTCTGCTTGTGGTTACACTATGAGTGGAGTCACCTTCATTAACTTTGTATCACTGGAACACAATTTCCCTGAAGAATTTTCCACTTTAAAATTGTTCCTCCTTTTCCTGCTACTGTAGGAGCCCATGGAGGTGAGGGTGCTTGGGTTATATGATAATAATAATAATAATAATAATAATACCTTCCTGCCCCAGGATCCTCTTCAACGTGGCTCCATCTGTTTCATTTCCTCCATTAATGTTGCTTCACCCTTCAACCATTTTCAATGCAATGCATCTGTATTGTTTGAGAATTTTTTTCACTTTAAACAATGTAATTCTGAATATAGAGACCTAATGTCCCTCAATTTATGTACAGGATAAGGGAGCAATTTTTTCATATCCTTAACAAACCTATAAGATTTACTTTAATTTCTTTCCCCCTATTGTATAGGTTGATCTTTTATACTTAGTGATGCATCATTTACATCTAACTTTAACTCAACATTTTGTGTTGGCTTTAGGCATAATCACAAAACTTAAAGCAACTTACTTCCCCTCAAGTGATGTAGAGTTGACCTGAGTGAGCTGCATACCACCAGAGTCATCTAGTTGCTTCAGCTGCCATAAATGTAGGCTGTTGTCCTCACACAATGACACCAGGCGGCACTGTCATGACGTACAAGCACACCCACACGAGAAAAGGTTATTACACACCAAATAAACCACACTGTCAGTTGTCACTTGATGCATGGTTAAATGTTAAATGATATTCTCTACAGGGGTAAGAATTTCAAGCAAATCATAGACAAAGTAGCTAAGTTTAAAACTGACACTGCTGTACCAATATACTGGCAAGTTTATCTTGAGATTTCAGTGCAATGCCTGAGTATAAGCATTACTGAATAAGTAGAGAGAACTGTAGTAATCACTTCAGCAACTAACAATAATAATTAGGTCATTCATGGTTGAACAAAACTTCTAACACTACCATTTTTCATCACGCTTTAATATCAAAGACCTACAAACTTCTATAGGACAAAGAATTAACACTGAAATAGATTTATTCCCTTAGTTCTTCACAATAAAGTTAAAGTTACTAAACCACATAACTTCAACAGACTACAGTAATGGAAATAGGTCTATAATCAATCATATAACATACCTGTCCATTAAGAAAAGTAAGATGGGTGATGGCAGATTCACTGCTTTCATTCTGACCATAAAATTCTACCCCTGGTGTACCATAACTGTTTATGTTAAGGAAATCTAAAACACATTAGAATCAACAGAGAGGGATGACTGGAGAGAGATGGTGTCTGGAGAAGTGAAATGGAAGATTTTTTATTATACTCAGGCTATCAAGTGGAGGAAATATGACCACAGATGAGTAAAATAGGAGAGATGTCCGACAGGATTCTGTCAGTGAAAGCCATATTGGTGATTAGAGAGAAGGAAATGATAATCTCCACATTTGCAGCTGTCAAGAAATGGACATGGAGCAGCTGAGGGATATACTGGTTCAAGAGGATGACTTTCATGGGCAAGCTCTTCTTAGAGTGAAGGAGGCTTACCAAGCATCTGTAAGTGATTAAGTTTTTATACAAGTTATCATATCATACACATCCAGATGCAGAGATGATAGAAGCAGTTTTGTCTCTAATTGCCTGAGTACCTAATTTTACAATTTAGAGAAGAAATTTTGCTGTCAATGGGCCTAATCTCTTAAAATTTTTTGCAGTAATACAACATTTTAAGTTTCTTTTTCCTGCCTGCATTTGCAGTTTCATCTGTTAGCTTATTCCAATCATTCATCCATCTGTTACCCTTTCATATTTTTTCTGGTTTTTATTCTTCTTATGACAATCATCCATGCTTAAGTGCATAAAAGATACTTGACTTTTTTATACAACCTTAAGACCCTTTTTATGGGGCTCCTGCAGCTGCAAGCAATGCTTCTCGCAGGAGCAAGTTGTTTTGTAGTGTGCAACTTTCAACTGGGCTGGAGTATTCATAAACTACATTGGTAGAGTGCAGTGGGTTTGTGTTATGTGTTAGGGTTTTTCTAATAGTGTAGTCACTGGATTTCTTGATCTTGATGTAAATGATGATGTAGAGACAATTTTCTGTGATGTTATAGGTAACTTTCCTATCTGTACCACCCTTCATGATCGATTCGTCCATCCAGTAGGCAAGTTGTCGTTGAGCGCCATTAGCTGGTTGAGTTTGGAGGAACACACATTTTTCCTTTGTCAGTGAATATATTCGAAAAATTGATGTCCATTGTTAACTGAAATTTGCTTGACTCTGGAGACTTCTTGGTGGAAGAGTTCCCATGGTGAACAGTTTTTGTGAGAACAACTTAGGTAGGCACTGACTGCTTAATTGTATTCTGTTCATCTGTATATATCCCTGATGTTTGTTCCCACCTGGAACTCCCTGAAAGGGATGTTTGTTCCCACCTGGAACTCCCTGAAAGGGCAGGCCATAGCAATAGAATCTTGGTAACTAGTGAATTCCAGTGCCGCTTCTTAACCTTTAGTGCCTCACCTTTTACCACCTAATATTCCTACCTAATAAGCTGTTTCCTGGCGTTACCTTGCTGACGTGGGAAATAGTGATTGAATGAAATTAAATAAATATTATATTATTTTTTTCATTATACTTGATCGCTGTTTCCCACATTAGCGAGGTAGTGCCAGGAAACAGACGAAAAAGGATCCATTCACTCACATATATACATATATGCACATTACATACATATACATACCAGCATATACATATATACACATATATACATACACCTGCATATACACATATACACACATACATATTCATACTTGCTCACCTCCATCCTTTCCTGATGCCACCCTGCCCCACAGGAAATAGCATCGCCACCTCCTGTGTCAGTGAAGTAGCGCCAGGAGACTGACAAAAAGGCCACATTTGCTCACACTCAGTCTCTAGCTGTCATGTGTAATGCTCCAAAACCACAGCTCCCTTTCCACATCCAGGCCCCACAGATCTTTCCATGGTTTACCCCAGACGTTTCACATACCCTGGTTCAGTCCATTGACAGCATGTCGACCCCGGTATACCACATCGTACCATCTCACTCTATTCCGTGCATGCCTTTCACCCTCCTGCATGTTTAGGCCCCGACCACTCAAAATTCCTTTCACTCCATCCTTCCACCTCCAATATGGTCTCCTCCTCCTTGTTCCCTATGCCTCTGACACAAATATCCTCTTTGTCGGACAAAAACGAGGGTCCGAAGATCTAAATAAACAAACTTGTCAACCTTTCCTCACTCATTCGTTCCATATGTCCAAACCGTTTCAACACACCCTCTCTTGCTCTCTCAACCACACTCTTTTTATTACCACACATCTCTCTTACCCTTACATTACTTACTCGATCAAACCATCTC
>JAYMFT010114881.1:0-13415 GCA_038088735.1 Panulirus argus
TCCATGGTTCCATTTGCTGCCAATTCCACTCCCAGATATCTAAAACACTTCACTTCCTCCAATTTTTTCCCATTCAATCTCACTCCCCAATTAACTTGTCCCTCAATCCTGCTGAACCTAATAACCTTGCTCTTATTCACATTTACCCTCAACACATACATATACCCTAGCCTGAGGCAGGTACCCACTTTATTGACCAACCCCTAAGGCTGAGTGAACAGCTGGGTTGACTGTGGACTGTCTGCCACAACCAGGATTAGAATGTATGCGAACCTATGCGCTTGATCCTGGGCGGCCCATGAATGCATCTCAGTCAGTAACACTAACCGCTACACCATGGGATTCCATAAGTACCTTTTCAAATCCAACAAACTTTATCAACTGCTTAACCATCCTCAGTTTATGTGCATCATAAATTCAGTTTGATCTGTTTATTCATCAAGTAAAGTTTTAGTAGTGTTTGCTTCTGCTAAAAAAAAAAAGTCAGCACAGGACCACAGGACCAAACATGTGATACAAAAAGATAAACCACTTAGATTTGGGAGAGTAATTTATGAACAGTGGTAACATCCCCTCCCAACAGTGCCCCCAATTCCATAAATACCTGGAACATAACAGGCATAATGACACTGGTGTGTACTAGTGACAGAACCCAATAACTGCAAATGCCCATAACGTATCTCATCTCCAAGTATAAACGAGATTATTTTATGTCCCCATTGGCATGTAAACAAGTACTCTTGCTGCATAGAAAAAAATTTTATTGTGGCATATGTTAAGATTTGCTAACTTTTACAAAAAGTTAATCATATGACTGTCAAGAGCTTTTGTATTACTCAAGTATCCCTACCATATTAATGATGACTGTATTTGCGAAGGTAAAATCTGTTTTCACTTCATTATATCATGTACACTTTGCAAGGCACATGGTGTAAAATTGAAAAAATTACAGTATAAACTAAAAAAAATCTCACCCGTGTTTATATATTTTTTCTAAAAGCCAACATGGCACTGGCAAATACATGCCTTAATCACAGCACTCTCAAATGTTTTTGAACACCATTGATGTTATAAAGGCAATAAGCATTTCAAATGTGTAAAATCTGTACTGGAAGATAGTACCTATTACAGTAATAGCAAAATGTAAATGGCTATTGCCAAAAATCTAAACCAATGGTTGGGAAGGGGCAGATACTGTTTACTGAGGAAAAAAAAGGGGGGGGGGGCAGTGCCCATTTTGATAACTGTTTCTTTTCCAACAACTCAAAAGTAATGGAACTCTCTACCCTTTCATGTCTTTCCCAATGACTATAACCTGGCACATTTTAAAAAACAGATTTTTCACTTCCACAAAATTTGTAAATACTCTCCCTTGTCTCTTCTTTTTCCCTTTTCATTAACTAATCTATATTTCAATTAAGGCCTGGCCTTGAGGTGGACTTCTGTCTGTTACTGGAGCCTCCAACAAAAGAAAAAAAAGTAACTCTAGCTTCTCCTCCATTCAAACTTACTCTTACATCCTCCTGTCTTGCCGCCCTGCAGCTGCATCCCAGTACCCTACTCTGTTTACAGTAATATAAAATAATACCAAAATGTACCAATCACTCTTCTCAAAATTCTTAACATACTTAGGGACCCCAAAATAGTACAGTAATACAGTAACAGTTCTCACCAGCCTAAGTGAGCTTTACAGCGGGGACAAATGCAGACTCTCCACAGGTATCCTGGAAACCAAGTGTGTTCACTGTACCACTGTAAGAAAAATTAAAGAATTTATTATATTAAAATATTAACAATATTTTCATGAAAACATAAGTAACATTTACAGTAATAATATTAATAATAATATATATAAAAATAATAATAATAATAATAATAATAATAATAATAATAATAATAATAATGGTAATCTATATAATAAGAGCAAATATATGTGATTACTATTTGTGTGTTATGGAGAAAGAGCTATTTATATGTACCCTATCTTTTTCTGTATATGTGTAAAATACTTTTACTGCTATGTCTGCATACATTGACACACACACATCCCAATCTAAGTCACGTAACCAATTACTGACTGGTTTTGAGAGGAAGATGAACAGCTGGGATTGGGTGAGGGACAACTACTGTTCTGCATCAAACCCATGATAACTACTACACCATGGAGGTCTGCATGTGTAATTAATTATATTTTTTATGTTGAAGGCTCCAGTCACGGACAAAAGCCCTAAATGAAATATAGAGAGAATTAAGAAATGGAAAAAGAAAAGACATGTAAAGTATTCACAAATTTTTGAGAAAGAGAAAGACCTGTCTTTTAAAATGAGTCAGGTCATAGATATTGGGAAAGACATGAGAAGGTAGAGAGTTCCAAAGCTTCGATGTACAGGGAAAGAAGCAGTTATCAAAATGGCACACCCTTGAGTTACTAATGGCCTATTTGTACTGTATGGGGAAGGGAGTTTTACACTTGTGGGCCCCACCTCTAGAACATTTTCTACAACACTGAGGGATACAAAGGAATTCAAATAACAACTGACCACTGGGTCCATTTGAGGCTGTGAACAGTGGAAGATACTAGAAACTCACAGATTAATGAGGAATAAGCAGAAAGGTATACAGATAATGCAAAGAGAAACCTGCAAACTATTTTTGTGGCTAAAGAGGCACAAATAATGTTGGTTGTTCACTTGAAGTGCAACATTTATCTAAGAAGGTGCAAATAATGCTAGTCATGGACTTTAAGGGAAATCCTCACCTCCTGTTTTTACTTTTCCAAAAGAAAGACCAGAGAAGGGGACCAAGTGAGGATTTTCCCTCTAAGGCTCAGTCCTATGTTCTTAACGCTACCTTGCTAATGCAGGAAATGGCGAATATGTATGGAAAAAAAATCTATAGTGTTGCTTTCAACCACTCATACTGGTAAATAATTCCATATATTAACAATCTTTTTTTTCTTTTGAAATAAAAAGGGGGTGGGGCTCAGTAGAGGTAAAAACATTTGCCCATTACTTTGAGTGATATCAGAAGAAGCAAGTCTCAAGCAGCTTGTTACATCACGATTATCAAAGCCTTCATAATTTTGAATACCTGTATTAGATAAGGTAGATTCAAGTTGTTTTGTTGGCTTTCACAGCATTTGTTTCACAGTCACAGCATCATCTCTGTATCCTGACACTGTACTCTCTCCATTCTGTGTCTTTTCATAAACAGGGTGACCAAAACTGAACGCAATATTCAAGATAGGGACACAACAGTGAACTATGAAAAGTAAGAGATCGCACTAGACTTAAATTCAAAAGCCCTACCCTATGAATCCAGGAATCTTGTTCACTCCTTTCACTGATCTCATGCACTACTTACTTGTTTTAAGGTCTTTTTCCTCATTTACCTTTTGCAATTCCACAGAATTCATACTGTAGCTTATCTTCTTGTTTTTAAAACCAATATGTAAAATTTTACACTTGTCAATCTTGACATTCATTTGCCACCTAAGAGCCCTGTCTATCAGTTTGTCTATGTCAGTTTGAAGCTGGAGACAATCAAGTCCATTTATAGATTTATTTCTCAGCTTAGTATCATATGCAAATTTTGATATCTTAAAATGCAGCCCAATAACAGTATCATTAATATATATATGAGAAAGAAAACCAGTCCCAAGAGTGATTCCTTTGGCACATCATACAACTTAATTCTTCGTATGCTGTTTGCATTACCCATGTCCTCAGTCATTTTACTCCATTCATCTACCAATCTTTTCCGGTTATTATGTATTATACTTATATTTTGTTTTTCAAAGTTTCTTGATTAACTTCATGTTAGCAGGGCAGTGCCAGGAACAGATGAAGAAAGGCTGCATCCTCTCACATCATTCTCTAGCTGTCATGTGTAATGCATTGAAACCACAGCTATCTATCCACAACCAGGCCCCACAGACCTTTCCATGGTTTATCTTAGACGCTTCACATGCCCTGGTTTTGTCCACTGAAAGTACTTCAATATTTATAATATTTGGAAAAAGACCTGTAGGTACTAGTTTTGTAATATGAGCAAGTATTTAAAAAAAGACATTTTGGATGTAAAAATGTAAGCTATTTGGCATGATGAGGCTTCTGACAGCCATGTTTAAGAAACTCAGGTTGATTTATATATCATATTTCTGCCTATTTTGTACGTGCAAGAGGCACATGATGTCTGGAAACAGACTTGCAGGTGTTAGCATTGGTAATGTGGGCAAGCACTCAAGGAAAAACAACAGTCTAGATGTGAAAAATGCAGGTTATGCTGCGTACAGATGGTGGTCATCTTACACTAACATGGCTGAATGCATTGGTGAGGACTGTACCATAACTTGGTTATTTTCTTTCACGTTTTTATCAGCGAAAATTATGATTATCCTATCTTTGTTTACAACACTTACTATCAATGCAAAATCATCATTTGTGCTATTAGCAGTGTCCTACAGAAGCCTTAAGCATATTGTTTACAAGTGTGCAGTGGGGCTGTGGGTACACATTTCCATTGGAGCCATGTTATAATTGCCCTGTTCAGCACTATTTTTTGGTAGTACCCTTTGAACAGGAACATATTCCCAGCCCTTATCAAGGTCCTGTATAAACTGTATATTGTAAAATCCCATTATGGCATATAAGCAGCCAATTAATAATGCTGTGAATAACTGAATAGGACTGAAGAGCCAACAATGATATTTACTTCACGAATGTAATAAACTGAAGCTGTATTGATATATCATGTTACCTGTCAGATAATGTACTTCAATATACAATCAAGCAAATACACTAAGAAACCAAGAGCCACCATGACCATTATATATAAACTTTAATGAAAGCTGCTACTTGTAACTTTCTTCACTTTTTCCTAATGGTGTCTTCCTTCATAATCTCTCTATTGCTTAGTAGGATACAATTTTTGTATTACACATTTCAAACCTCTGTAATTCAAAAATGTAAAAGATCAAGATCCATCTAACCATGATCAATTCTCACCAGAGGTCAACAGGCCTTCTGGTATCTGTTTTTCCATACGTAATCCTAAGTACTGTACTTCTGTCTTTTGAACATACTGCATGAATACATTATACCATGCTCCTTCCTATCTTGCAGGGATTTTGTCTACATTATAACTTCTCAAGACCAAATCTACATATATCTCTTGTCTCTTGCAGCTTACATTCCACTTTTTAAAAGTTACAGTAAATATTGGTCATCCTCCATTTGTATTAGTGTCAGCATTTAAAAAAAAATGGATATACTACTCTATCATTTTTTGTTCCCCCATTATAATCACTTTTTTCAGATATTTCATCTAGCTTTCCTATTGTGAACTGAGTTCTCTTGAAAATAAAAAAATCTGTCATTCCCTTACCAGCTATTTTACTTTAATGTTCCATCATTTCTGTCTAGAATATCATCAATAAGAAATGTCATTCATCGTGAATATACTCACCTCTCCAAATCCAGAACAACCAGATCTTTTCACTGTAACTAGATCAAAAGTTACATCAGCTGGATTTCTGAGTTTCTGTACCATCAAATGAGAATGGCCAAGGACAGATAACTGATGAGATGACTCCGACAAAGGACTAGTAATATTTACAAAGTTGTCACGTCTATTTTCTGTCAACTCTGTTCCACATTTACGGCACAGTATATGATCTGTCAAAAACATAAATTGATAAAGTATTACAGAGCATCATGGTGTCTGATTTTATGATACAAAAAAATGCATCGACTGATACAAAATAAAGGTTTTGAAGGATATTTTTTTTTTTTTTTTTTTTTTTTACAGTACACAAAGCCCTAGAAGCATCTGTTTGCTAAATTTTGGGGGTGGGAAGTTTAAACACCATTATATCTCCAAGAATGAGATATTTTCAAGAGGAATCACACCCTTCAACAACCGCAAAACGTATGAAGCCACTAGAGGCCTACAACATCACAGCACTGGGGTAAAAGATGACAGCAAGCTGTTATCCACACCATTCATTGACTGACCACTTGTATCTGTGCTTTAGGCCTGATGCTGTCAAGAATCAAGAAAAAGCTATTCAGAGAAGAAGGAAGGAAAGGAAGGGAAAATAAATGAATGTTCAAAAGAACCCTGAGAGACATTGCTGTTGACAGGAAAAAGAGTTTTTTTCATAGATAATTACTGACAGATCAGCCAGAGAGGAAGCTAGATATGAGGGAACAAAGTGAGGTAAAAAGCTTATAATATATCAAGGGCTTCAAGATAATAAACATCTCAAATTCTGCTTCCCAAAAGCAGGTGTTACAAATGTAGTAGTTGTTAGGCAGCCATCAACCAGGGAGGTATATTAACAGTATCACCTGCTTTGGTATCAGGATGGTCATTGATGGCTTCATAGTCAGCCAACACTTCAGTGGCTATCAAGTTGCACTCCTTTGACCCAAGTAGCTGTATTTTTTTCTTCTGTTTCATCCACATGTGGACTGCTAACATTCTGTCCACAAACATACAATCTCTCTTTCTCACATATAACACCTGACAAAACTTAATTCACACAACTCATTCTTTGTAACCAGATTTTCCTGTAGAGAGCACTATACACTACTACAGCCTTTGGACAAGATGGTAGGAGCAATAAACAGAGGGAGGGGGTAGGAACATTAGACAGGAGCATTAGCAAGAAGTAGTAGGTATGAATATTAGCCAAGAGCGTTAGGTAGAAGTAGTAGATTGGAAAATTTGGCATGAACATTATGTAGACACATTAGGTAGTAGCAGTTGGAAGGAACATTAGATAGGAGCTTCTGAAAACAATGTACTTGAGTTGCCCTCTGCCAGTGGCCTGTTTGGGGTGAGGCACAACAGGCTAAGAAGCAGCACTGGAGTTCACCATTTATGGAGACCCTTTAGCCATGGCCATCCCCATGAGGGAGTTCCCAGAGGGAACAGGCTTGAGATATAAATAAACAGATAGATAGTTGCATAGATAGTTGCATAAGTGCTGTAATTATTTTTCTGATGTGCAAATACTTCCCATCTACAAGGATTTTATTAGTGAATATGGAAGACTGCTCACACATCTAAGGGGGTTCTTTGTTCACCACTCTATTAGCGAGCGTAGAATCAAAAGACTTTAGTCTCATAAATTCTCCAGGAAACACCTCTCTTTAAACTTCCCTTTCTGTAAACTACAATGTTGCTTCACTCTCTGTTCTACAGGTATCACTTTGGCCACTGCTCTTGGGCGCTGTCTATGTGTGTGTCCACTGCCACCAAGGTTTGGGCCCATGGCACGTGTCTAGGTGATGCTACCCACAATTTGTGCGCAGACCAGATATGCAGACTGACTGTTATGATTGCTTCCTTCCTTGAACAGGTAAGCTGTGGAATACTCTTGCTCACTTCATCTTTCCCTCTCCCTTGAACCTTCATACCTTTACAAATCAGGTCTACAAACACCAACAGAGCCCTGATTAATTTCTATAACCTTTTTCTCTTACTTTTTTCTTTTTACCTGAGATAGCCTTTAATTGAGGCACTATAAAAAAACAGATTCTCTAAACCCTCTCATCAGAGATTATGACCAGGCATCTGTAAGACAGAAGAGGACAGCATCAGTGGAACTTGCCTTTTTGAGAGAAATACTGTTATGATAATCAGAGAGAAGATGGAGATTTAAGGTGTTTGAGGAAATGGGGGATGAGAAGGGATTCAAAGATTTTAGAAAGAGAAGTCATACTAACAGGATGATTTAGGGAAGGGTTAGAACTGTCACCCTTCTTTGGAAAATATTGTACCACCATATTTTTTCTAAGAAGGAAAAGTTTTTGTTTCTACACAGAAGCAGAACAGACAAGTACACACACGGACAAATTCTGGAGTATACTTCTTCAATAACAAGGATGGATACAATCTGGCCCATCCACTATGACTGCAACTAGAGAGAGAAGTGCTTTTCTGACTGCATGAAAAGACATTAGATGAAGAGGCAACCCATGCTCATCCTGTCAGCAACGGTGAAAGAAGATTACAGAGGTCACAAAGGGTTTTCCTCACATTCTGGTAGGAAGATAATTACAATGTAAGGTAGCTGACCTTTCATAAAACAAGACATTGGATTAATGTGAAAAGTTATCATCAAGGTTATGTAGCAGGTTAAAGTGAAACTCCTAACAATGATTGGACAGCTGGACAGCAATCAATGGATACACTAAAGTAACCCCCTAGTGTCTGCCATGTTACACAGGCAACATGACAACTGTTGAGCAGTCACACCAATAATGGCATAATTTGTAGGTAAAACATTATGGTGGGAAGTAAGTCTCTCATCTTGTCAAACCAGCCTTCCAACCTCTTATTAAACATTCAATGACAAAATATTTGTAAAACATAAGTCAAATATGACACATCTCATACATTTCATAATACAACACAGCATATCAAACAGAGAAAAATGTAAAATATAAAACCCTAAAAAGAAGTTGGTTAAACTAGCCCATCAAAGATGTCCAACGCTGCCTTCTGTGACAGCTGACAATGTTGTTGTAATGTACCTAAATTTTCAACATACAAAACATATCCAATTCATGTCATGAAAAGCCCGTGAATAGAAGATATCCATCTAACATCTCCAAAGGCTGGAAATGAAACTGAAGGATCATAAGCTAACATCAATCAATGGTTAGCAGATTCTTCCGAATCAAGTTAGAGAAAATGAGATGGAGTGCCTGGTAGCTCTGTGCTACCTGGTGAATACCTGGTGCCATGACCTCACAGACCTGGGCAGGTTGCTGTAAAGTCATCGAGTCCTATGGACAACCATCTACCAACCTCATGTATTTCATGATGGTAAAAAGGGTGAGTTCTCATAGATGGACCTCATTTTGGGGGGCAAGTCAGCATTTTAACCTCCATCAAGCAAGTCCTCTCTCAGATGCTTATAGGGATTTGCTAATTGTTGAGAAAGAGTATTCAACCACTTAACATTTAGTGATAGCCATTTCAGGCTTTTAAATTTTTGACTATACAGTTCATATTCAGATTTTTTTCAGTTGTGGTGTGACACTACAGTACTGAAAATAACACTTCTAAATGAGTTGAAGATAACCACTTATGTATTTTTAAAACAAATTAACTTTAACTTTCACTTGCAAGATTGCATTTTGTTTTCCTGAGGTGAAATTAAATCATACTTTTCTGTGAATCTTGCAATGCTTACCTAACTTTCAAAGCGATTTACAACCTTGTACAAGAAGACAGCAGAGTATAAGAAAATTGCCAAACCTCTATACCTAAAGTCTTTCTTCTTTTGCATCACTAAACCAACTGTCCATGTGTTACATTATCATTTTCAAGCACTACAACACAAAGTTTTACAAAAATAAAAGAAAAACCAGCTGCAGCAGATTAGATTTAATCAAGTTACAAAATTGATTCACTACATACAAAGACCTTGAGTACTCTTGATTCCTTATAGAAACAGTTATCTCTACTTGACATGCATTTCTATCTCTCTATTAATCATTTTCTCTACATGCACACACTTGTTTATGTAATTACATATTTGTACTGTATAGGGAGGGAGTTCTACACTCATGTGGCCCCTATCTCTTGAGCTGCCTCCTCTATTATATACAATTCTAAACTTCTATATGCTGTTCATATACTTACTTTGTTTTGGTCTGTCTGCCTCAAGCTATCGTGTGGTCATATTGGATACAGAGAATTGTGACTTTATTCATCAAATAATCTTGCAAACCTTACAATTCAAAATGGCATTAAGTGATAGAGGAGTTAAAAGAAAGCATGTGAACTGTATATTGTATTCCTGTACATCGTATATTGTATTAAAAATTGACCCATAGGTTACACTCAATTTAATGGATTTTCGGCCTTAACTGACATCCCCTTCCCCCTAATAGTCCATTAAATTGAGGGATTATCGTACGTCAAAAGCAGCATACTGCCATAGTTCACTCAACCCACAGTGTAGCTACATTATCTGGGTGGGAAGCAAGAATTTGGTGCTCACTGTTGTAGGTAGCTTTAGAATAAAAACAAACAGTACATAGGGAATGAGTGCTGATATTTTTTGAGTAAATGAAGTTATGTTCTCTTATGTAAATAAAGTTTTGTGTACATAATATACAAAATACTGTATATTTAAAAAATTACGAGTTAAAAAATGTATATTTAGTAACACCTCTTACTATTATGAATATTAAGTAAAACGTGGCCCGCACATGAGGTTAGGTGAAATTCTCATAGGTTATGTTCTTTGTTGAGTGGGTTCAAATGTCCATAAAGATATAGGAATTGAATTAGAGCATAAGCGGATTTGTTCCACACAGTTTCAGATCCTAACATTTCTACAAACATCTTAACTCCCTCTTTACTTCTCAAATCAAAGAACCCTCCCTCATAATCCTACCACTAACGAGCTATTCAATATTAAAAGATAAGTTATATAAGCGAGAAATGATAATTCTATCATTCATGCCACGGTGATTGATTATTTAAATCAATCACTGTGGCATGAATGATTCCATAAGAGTAGAACAGAGATCATAAACTTACAACTTGCATGCACATTTTAAGCAATACTTATGACAATGACTTCACTCTGCAATGATAACACACTGCTTAAAGTGAAATCAAGACTGGAAGAGCATGATTGGGAGCATTTCCTTTTGCTGAATTAAAATAAACATAAAAATAGGCAAGACAGTCTATGAATACCTCCCATATCTTCCCTTAGCAACCAACACTTACCTTTAACTTTCAACATTATATTCAAAATATATCATTAACATTGTCCACTACAGCCAAGCCACTTGGTCCAGTGTATTTACATGTAGTCAATGAACATTTCATGCATTTACAGAATTTGAATGCATAAAATGATCAGCAACAATTTCATTATTCAAAAAGCAAAAATATGGTAAATTTTGGCCGCTATGGGGAGTTAAATGAGGTTTTCATATGTTCTGTTGATTTCTACAAGCATTTCAACTACTTTTACAGACAAAATATTTATTTAGTCATCCTATTTTTTATAGAACTAAATGAAAATAGTTTCAATACATTTATTACACTTAGCTGTAGATGTTTCAGATGTATTAGTAGATGTTTCAGACTGGTGCTGCATGATTTGCGGCATTTCCTTTTTCTCATGATAACATACCATGATTAGTCTAAATCACTTATACTAACCATAAAGTTACATTCACATGTATTTGTTTCAGATCTGCAAGTTACTTCTGTTGTACCACTAAACTAGAACATCACCTAAATATCAATGCTGATAAGCCATTACGGCTCTTACAAGTACGAGTTCCTTTATGGATAATGTACTGGCATAGTTTTATGGAATGATCCTTCCACAGTGTCCAACAATATGAAACAAGAAATGCCTTTAAGAATCACATAAAATCGTTTCTATGAAATAAGCCTTGTCCTAATGATCTTTATTACTTAATTAACTAATTCTTCTTCAATGATGTTTAGTAATTTTCCTTGGTTCTTTAATTCATTTGTCATTTGCATCTAGTTCTTTTTGCTAGGTTCTTTAATATTAATTCCTAATCTTTTTGAAATAATTCTATTCTGCATCTAATTTAACTGTATATTAGTGCTCATTCTGTGTTAATCTTTACCTAATGCAATCAATCGTTTTGAACAACCTGGGCTCAGCCTGGGCTATGGGGGCAGAAGATCCTCTGAAGACTTCAAGTATTCAATAGGAATGAATATAGGGGGAACACATTTAGAAATAAGTATTCTAATATATTTTGAGTGCTATCCTTGTAGAAATTCTCCTGTACATACTTTTTTTTTTCCAAGTAGAAATTCTCCTGTACATTCACTTTATACTTGGGTAGAAGTAGTAGATAGGCAAATTAGGCAGGAGCATTACGTAGAAATAGTCATTAGGAACATAAGGTGAGGGTTTCTACAAGCACTGCCCTCTGTGAGTAGCTTGTTAAGTGTGAGGCCCCAAAGGCTAAGAAGCGGCACTGGAGTTTACCAGTTATGGAGACTTTTGCCATGGCCATCCCCTTGAGGGACTTCTAGGAGGGACCAGGCATCAAGGATGCAGACTGACATACAGAGATAGAACAGAGGCAAATTAATCAACCTCGTCTAAAACCAAACCCTCTAGAGTAGCTTTGTCCAACGGCTCCCCCCAATCCTAGCCTACCTCAGTATAAATGAGAAGCCTAATAAATTAATCAATAACAACGTCAGCATAGTACCATCTAGCCAACATACCTGTGGGCAAAATAACCACTTTCCGAGAGTCGGTTCCTACACATCAAAATCCCCCAGACACGCCATATTTCTAAGTTGCTGTCAATTATTCGTATGACCCTTCATTCTTCACTACACTCTCAATCTGTTCTAACTCCTTTACATTACAAATTATTTCATTTCAACCGAAATTTACGTCAAATACTTTATGACTTCTTACTACCATACGTCAAACATTACATAGGGGATTGTCACGAGGTGTTTATTGAAGTACAATATGAACTAATGAAAAGCTCAGTATACTAATATCAGTATATCTGATATGGAGAGGCACTTAGAAGAACTCACCGTGATCGTCGTGGTCATTCACAGCAGATTTTCCAGGAGATACAAGAAATAGTATTCCCAATACCAAAAAGCCTTTTGTGTACATGACGTCACAGTAGCATTTATGCTGTAAATAAAAATTAAAGAAAATTTCATTATAAGAATTGAGCAATACAACTGATAAATTTTGCTTCAATCCATTTTAATTGAAATATCTGATTTGCTATTCTTTATGTTATCTTACTCCCAAAAATTTGCATTCATATGCCATAGAAAAGTAGGAATAAATAGACGCTAAGAATATCGTAACCTGTTTTGATATTCATTTATCCAACACGTCACTTAATATTCTTCAGTTAGATGGCCGTTGATATTCCGTTTCCAGCATGATGTGACGAATTACCGACCTATATTTAGTTCCAGAAGCGCAACTGCGACGCTACCCAAAAGAAAGTCGCACCTTCAACACGTCACACGCCGTGTTCACAACACTTTCTTTGTACGTCTATGAAATAAACGTTGATTTTCAATCCAACTGGAAACTGGAAACAGTTCAACTTGCTGGAGTTTTCTTTGCAGACAATTTATATATTTTGCATAGAAACTACACACTAACGGAACTGTGATCTACATAGCAATGGAAAGCTTTGAGCAACAACGGAATAATGACCCAAGAAATATAATAATTGGGCTGGCTATTATCTTGCACTAGATGGGTATATTCTATTTCTTTCATTCTCATGGTCGTTCTACTGCATACTTGTCTTACATTATATATATATATATATATATATATATATATATATATATATATATATATTTATTTATTTATTTATTATATTTTATCT
>JAYMFT010114903.1:0-13414 GCA_038088735.1 Panulirus argus
TATATATATATATATATATATATATATATATATATATATATATACATATATATATATATATATATATGTGTGTGTGTAATTGTGTTAGTGCCTTATGATTCTGCTCAGATGACCTTCCTTCTAATGTGCACAGGAAAAGACTACAAGGCAAAGGCTCTTTTCATTTTGACTATTGTATTTTACCCATTTATTGCATCATAATGTGATTTAAGAGTGAGACCACTTATGTAATGTAATCTTGCTTTCCATGAAAGAAATTGAACTGTAAAACTAAGATGAACAGAACTGTAGAAAAGCATTTGAAAATCACCTTGTTTTGGTAAAAAGTCTGTACTTAAATAACTAAGAACATATTTTAAATGTTTTGGCACCAACTGAATCATTTTTGCTTGGTTCCTTTATCATGATTCCTTTCATGTCTAAATATAAAGGATCAAGAACATAAATATGTTTGCTTGAGTTTGAACACCCCCACAGTAAGGATTTCTGTTGTGGAGATAGGTATATGTTCCCAAATCATTCAAAACTAGTTTCCATTTACAACAGATAAGAAAACGAAGTATACTCTTTAATGCCTTTTACTTAGAGGGTAGAAAGCTAATCACATTGTTATACCTGATGAAGTAACAACTTAGGTTTTGTAGATCCTTGGCAGAAAGCAGAAAACATAATTTTGTCACAGCAACATATTAAACTAATCTTATGCTTTAGTTAGTCAGTTGTAGTGCGTACCGAGAAAGAAGTTAATGTAGAGGCAGAAGTTGTCGTACTATTTGATGGATTTATGTTATACACCATATTATTTTTGAAGGAGTTTCATATAAGTTTCCATGGGTACCATGTTACACAGCACTGCTATTTTGTATAGCTATCAGTCTATAGAATTTAAGCTCACTTAAGAGATATCAACCATAATGCCATGGGCATTATGGTAAATTTGAAGCAAATGTGATTAGCTCCTGTATTCTTGAGTTGTAACTGTGGTGTGTCACATCAGTGATATCCATTTCATTTCAGTGTATTTTTGTATATAACGATTTAACATTAATAAACCACTGACTAACTAAACTTGAAACGTAGTATATTGTAATATTGAGTAACCACTCAGCAGTTTCAGTTTTACATGGCATTATTTGTGAAAGCATAATTGTAAACTCCTTTCAGATTTGTTAAGTTTAAAAACGTACAACCTGCCTATCACTTGGTTATCACAAGACACATGTTGCTTACTGAAAGTTACGAAATTGTGGATAATTTTAGCTTTAGCGTTAGTTAAATACTGTAATGTGTTGAATGTAGTTTCAACTGCCCTGTACCTTTTGTTTTATGTTGGGATTTTTAAATGTTTAATGTTTATCACCAGATGAAGTTGATATAGTATTTTATTCAAGATAGTACAAGGGTATATAAGGCAATTATATACAGAAAAATTGAAGACTGTTTTAAAACAATGGCATTTGATGAATCATTAGACTAAAAGTGATAAACACAGAACAAAGCAAGACTTGCATTACACTTTTGGTACACTAGTATATTAAGTTGGACCTCTCTCTCTCTCTCTCTCTCTCTCTCTCCCAGAATGATTGGAGAGGCGTTAAGAAATTTTGCCTTGTGCTCTTTTACTTGTTGCTCAAGTGTGTACAGTAGTTTGATGATTTATAAATAAAATTTGTTTCAGCACCGTATGATATTTCTGGGCACTTAAATTTTATACCAAAAGCTAACTGACTGACCCTCTACTTCTTGTGTAATTGTGTATATAGTATGTGGTTTGTGTGTTTTGTTGGAATTGCACAACTTCGTCACTGTAGCTTGCTTTTAGTACTAATTGTTGTTTCATCGTTGTCTTAGAGTGTCTTAATACCTTACTATCAGTAAAGTATTAAGTGAGCATATTTCACTATCACATATAACATAAAGCAAAGCAGATCTTAGTAATGTGTAATTCAACTTTTTCAATAAAATTTAAGTTTTTGTTTTGTTTGTTTTGTCTCTGAACGTGTCATCAGAAAAGTTTAGTTATTAAACTACGATGAAATGCTTCCATGTGGTATTAAATATTTATTTATTAGAATAACATTACTCGCATTTGAGCTTTTGTTTGATGCATTTTACACATTAATGTTTTAAGACACTTAGTTCATTGGGTTTTGTACATTTACCCAGTTTACTTAAGAAGTTATAATGCCTTTTTACTAGATCAGACTGATAAAGCAATAAGGTTTTCCTGTAATATGCAAGTTGTAGCCAAACTAACATGCAGAAATCATAAGCTGGTTTCTTACTGTCATTTTGCTGGGTCCATAGCTTATAGTGATTGGAGTAACTACAATGTTTACAAGAAAAAATATATACATTGTATTATATAGTTGCAATGTATGGAGAAGATTCCATTTGGGGGAGATACCATACAGGTGCATATCACTATGGTAGCAGAGGAAGACATGAGCTTCCCTGCAGGAAAATGTTACTTTGGTAACAGATTAATTGATAAATGATGATTCTTTTAAGAAAAAGATTAAAAGATACACTGTGAGAATAAGTCACAGGTACAGAGATGATTAATAAGTAGCGGATGCACAACTGTAATGCATGAAAGAGGTAGATGTTACACTTTTGTGTATTTGGATATGTTGTTCAATAAGTGTTATGGAAAAATGTTGATACAGCCCATTGATATCAGGTTGGCACTATTAAAGACTTGTACCTTCTTACTAGTTGCTGATCTAGAACATATTACCAGTGTTGAAAGCCAACATTTGGTTTAGCTTATTTCATCTGATTTAATATATCTGAATCTTGGTTTAGATAAACTATGCACATTATCATATGATGAATTATCACCATCACTTTTAATATCACTATAATCTTTTACACTTATTATACCATAGCCCTGGGGAAAAGCATTGTCAAATATTGAATGTAAAAGAAAACTGTTTGATAAATTAAGAGCATTACATTATATCTTGGAAGATTCCCCCTACTCTGTTGTGATCATTCACAGTGTAATGATAATGTATTAGATTAGTTATTATTAGCCAATACTTTGTTCTTACACTTCACGGCTAAGTAAGAAATGTGTTGGATGTACAGTGCAGTATGTAGATATATAAACAAGTTACATCTTCAGAAAATTTGTGATATAAAAGTGTTGCACTTATTAGCCTTCAGAATTCTAGTTTTGAATTAAAATTGTAGAGAAAGATGCACTTAGTTGTAGAAAGAAATAGACCTGGTTATGTTGCATACAAATATGATTGCTGATAATGATGCACATACATTGGCTTTCCAGCCTCCAGTGATGATCTTGCACTGCAACTAAAATTTTTTTGTGGTTAGAGCACTTGGCATTACATTAATTTAATATGGAGTTGCTTTCACCTTAGATTGCTAATAATCTTAAAGAAAGATTAACAGATTCCTACAGTGTATGTCTGGAAAACAGTAATATTTTCTGAAATCATATGTTCTTGAATTACAACATTAAAAGTATAAAGATTGCTGAATATTGTTTTGGATGAATAGTGCATTTTCTTGGTAAAACTTTGATTTTTCAGCTTGTATCATTCTTAAGAGTTTTTTTATAGCATCTCTTATTCAGCTTTTTTTACAATGTGCTATTATTTAATGAAATGACTAAAAAATCTGTGGAAATATTTTTCCCTGAAACTTTAATCTTGATATCTAAAACAGTTTACTAAGATCTCAGTCTTGTTATTCATCACCATTTAGATCATAGTTTCAAGTATGGACTGATTTCTTTCTGTTGTTTGAAGCCTCGTAAAATATCCTAGTTCATTAGATGTAGATAAGAAGAACCACTAGCATGGTTTAGATTTTAGTTCTCTGGTCACATCTAAATGATGGTGAGAGCTTTACTGTGCCTTGCTTCAGGTCTCCTTATTTTGTTTAGTTGGTTTTAGGATTAAAGATTTCTTTTGTGTCAGTTATCATCACCTTTTTTTTTTTTTTCAAACAAGCCTTTATTTCCTTTCCAATAGCGCACAGGAGAAAATCATCGCTCCTCGGCGTTGGGCTTCCTTCAGACAGTAAGCACCCTTATCTTATTTTACCTGCCTTTGGTGATGGGTTTATACTGTTGATTTTTTGAAAAATCTGGATGTTAATATGAGTTTGTTTACATGTGCGCAGAGTTGAATTCTTATCTGATTTAAGGCATGTTTAAGGCATGTATTTAATTGTTTGCATCTCTTGTAGTTTTACAAATAATGTATGGCATATTTAGCTGATATCCATGCCTGATTAGTTATTGTGTTACTTCTTTCATTCAAACCCATTTTTCGTAATAAGAGGTAAATGATTTTACATAGATAGATAGAGACGCTGAAAATGCATAATAAGTTTCGTTCATTATGAGTTTAATTACATTTAATTCATGAAAGCTAAACCATAGAATTATTATCATGCCCAGTGAGTTAAAGAATTGTTTTTCATGTTTTATTGTGAAGGACTACCAATGGTTACTTTATCATGTTTACTCACTTTAATTTCTTTCATGGAGAATGCGAAGAAAGCATAGTTTAATGAAGGTTATACATTTCTTAAAGAGCATATAGTCATAAATAGATATTAGATTGTTCAAATCATTTGTTTGCATGAGACACTAAAGTTCGTTCATTAAATGAAAATGAATAAAACAAAAGACTAGATCTTTTACATTGTTAATGAAAGGTAAGCTATTCAAAACCATATGTTGGTAATCTTGAGTAGATGTTTTACATATATATATATTATTTTTTATTGGACTTGATAGATCTGCAGTGTTTTGTTAATGGTGGAAGTGAGATTTGATACAGAATTGCAGCAGACTTGATACTTCTGAATGACTAAATGTATTTGGGAACAAAACAATTATTCTTCCATATTTCTTTAGTTTATATTTGTTTCATGAATTTATTGTGACTGTTCTGTGTATGCAATTTTCAGTGAAGAATGTTGATGATTACTGTGGTGATTAGTTACATAAATGTTGAAGACTAGAAGCAATTTTTTGTGTGTGTTTAGTTTGATTTCTAGATAAATCATATTCTGCACAGAGGAAACTACTTCATTCTTTTTTATGCCAAGTGTCAGTTTGCAAATGAAATTTTCATATTAGTGCTGCTTAAGTCATTGGAGGTTTACATCACAGTACTTCAAAAAGATCTTTGTGTGAGTGTGAATGAAGATTAAATTTAGTAGGCAAGAACTTTAATGAACCGGTATATGAGAAAACTCAGTTGTAGAATTATTGCATTTCTTTTTAAGGTGTTTCTTAAGAAATGATAATGATCATAAGTACTACTAGCATATAATAGGGTAAGGGGTTTCTTAAAAAGTTTGGGCTTTAAGCCAGGATTCATTATTTATTAGTTCAACAGATGATATATTAGCATGTCATGAACGTGTGTACACATACCCCTGAGGACTTCATATTCAGGGATATGTATATACGAGTTCATGATATGCAGCATGGACATTGTTTTGAAGCAAACGTAAATTGTGAATTCTGCCTCTGAGGTCAAACTTAAGTGACATTGTGTAATTTCCTACTTGCGTCGTGCAGGAAAGAGTTGTGCACTCACTGGGGTTCATCACTTGAACTTTTCTGTTGTCATACGACTTTTTAAATTCTTAAGCTGTACTCCGCTTTCTTCCATGGTGAGCTAACATATAACTTCTAACTTCTCATAATAATTCAGCTGTCATAAATCTGGAGCCATATTTGTAGCCATCTTCTGGACCCTCTCCGTTAACACTCTGCTCTTCTTTGTGGAAACTTTAAAAGTACATTTTAGTATTGGCATAATACAGGCCATTGTTAACTTGCAAAACATATCAATCATGTATCAAATCCTTTGTAATTAATGTAGTCTTCATTATTCTTTACTTCCCTCATGCCCTTGGCATTATCTACAAACTTTTGAGTGTAATTTCAGTCCTACTGGCAGGTAATTTATCTAGACCAAGAACGGCAATTGCCCCTGGACCTAGACCACGGCACACCACTGATGATCTCAGCCCATTTTGAAAAGGCTGTATACATCATTGTTCCCTTCCAACTAAAGTAATTTTCTGTCTACCAAAAGAAGTCCCCCTCATGTTCCTACCTGAAGATTCAGCTTCTTTACCATCCTCTTGTGTGGTACAGTATCAAACACTCTCTGGCAGTCCAGGAACACACAATCCACCCATCCTTTTCTAATGTCAGATGGAGCTCACTTTCTCATAGAAATTGCTCCATATTTGTTGTGCATGACTTTCTTTCTCTTAATCCATACTGGCTTTTATTTAGGTAGTTTCTCTTCTGCAGAGTCATTCATTTGTTTTCTGATTATCTTTTTCAGTGTTTTACAGACCACACTCATCATCATCAAATAGATTTTTATCATGAAATAGATATCATATTGATCACTAGACTCCTTATTGCTGCTGAGCAAATACTACTTGATGTTAGCTACAGTTCACAGTCTACTGTAATTTCCTTCCCATGTTATGACTGAGTTGCTGAAGTACTCAAATAATTGTTGTATAAGGTCTTAGGCATCTCACACCACCACCATCAACCAGATGAAACGCAATTGCTGAGGTGAAACCACGAATCATAGATCTACATGAGGTACCCTGTAACAGGCTCAGTAGATCTGTTTGGTTAAAGGGTTAAAGATAGACCCTGCATTTGCCATCTTCCACTACCTTGGTTACTACACCCTCTTCCATTGACATTTTCTCTTTCGTTCATATTTGTTTTCCATTTCCCACGTTAGCAAGATAGCACCAGGAGCAGACAAAGGAAAGACCTTATTCAGTCACATCCATTCTTTGCTGTCATGTATAATACATCAAAAACACATCCCCCTATCGATGGCCAGGGACCACAGACCTTTCCATGGTTTCCTGTGGCTGCTTCAAATGCCCTGATTTACTCCATTACCTGTCAGCTGAATCTGTACATGTCTTTAGTACACATGGAGAAACTTCATCTGGACTGTAAGGCATATAAGGGTCAAGGCCATCCAGTAGTTCACATATGTCTTTGCTAGTAATGTCAATGCTTTCGAAGACCTCCCCATTCTACCTTGACAGTGCAGCTACAGTGCCTTCCATTGTCGGAGTGTTTTAAATTTGTCATTCAGCTTGTACATCTTTACATCATACTCTGCAGCTCTTCACTCTAAATCCTGTATCCCGGTTAACTGCTTTTTAACCAATGATATACCCTTGATAGATCTGATCTGTGGAAATGTTGGGTCCTTCCACATTTTGCATTGTACTCTGCAATCCTTTCATTTAAATCCCTTAGCCTGTATAGATGCACTTTAAATGACAATTTACCTCTGATGAGTGTATGGAAAAGTCTTTTGTTATCTCATCCCTATTCCACAATATTGTTTTGATCTTTCTCAATTTTTTCTGGTCCTCCTTACTATTTTTGCCATACTCTTTCTGTGCTCATAAATGCCTTTCAAATACTGGCTGACTTTTGTCAGTCATATCTCTATAGGACATACCTAAACTCTTTTGCTTTTTAACCACTCTTATCAAATCATATCTCTTTCTCTTCTAAATCAACCATCCCTCTCAATTTGCAGCTGTTTATATGTAGGTTAGAAGGTTGTTGAGTTATGTGGATCTTTAAATTTCCTAACAAAAATTAGTTTCATTGACATGTCCTTCTGGGGCAGATGATGATCAAACATTTTTCAGTGTTCTCTTCATCGTGGAGGTTGAACAGTGCCATAATTCTCAGTCTATATGTGTTACTTTTATATATATGCTTCTGCTACCTATGAAACTGAGCAAGAAGTTCTCTCAGAGATAGCCAAATCCATCTGCTCATTCATAAGTTTCTCCCTCTGTTATTGGAAATGCCCCATTTATTGGGAAACTTTGTATGTCTCTACAATAGCTATCTATCTATTTATCTCTCTATCTTTATATCTGATGTGTGTTTCCTTTAGAAACTCCCTCAAGGGGGTGCCCATGGCAAAAGAGTCTCCATAACTGTTGAACTCCAGTGCCACTTCTTAGCCTTTGGTGCCTAAGCATTAACAGGCCACTGGCAGAGGGCAACTCTAGTGCAGTATACCTCTGAAGTTATACTGAGAGTGAAGTGTCAGCTTTGGCAAGGCTGTGTTATCATCTGTTGATGAAAAAGAATACAATTTATTAAAAAAACTTCTTACTTCTGAGGAGTTCATCCTGTCCATGCTGGCGAGTGTAATGCAGCCATGGAGCAACTGGAGTCCCTGTAGTATACCATTTGGTTAAAGAAGAGGTGTCTTCTATAGATAAGGGAAATAATGTGAGAGCCATAATGGTGCAGATTATGAATTTTGAAATTGTCTAGTGACGAGCTAGTATTTTAAGGCAGTGACTTAGTTGATTTACATCTCATTAAATGTCCCTATTCCTAGAACAGTTATAGGTGTTTTGGTTGGAAGGTATTCTGGGCAGGTTTTATGATCTCATTTGTTTTACAAACATAAAAGTTACTGTAATCAAGTTTGGTAGGTTGTTTGTAAGGAACCACCTCTCAGTATTAACACTGGGTGTTGATATTACCAGGTTTAGACTTAGTACGTCTGGTGCACTTCATGGAAAGGCAAGAACCTGTTCTGAACACAAGACTCCCATTTATACTGTGAAAGAGAAAGACTAATGGATTTAGTATTGCTGCCTTCTCAATCCTCTGTTTATCTTCATAACCAGCCATTTTTGTTGTTGGGACAACAGAAAGCTGAAGTCCCAGAGTCTTTCACATGTGAAGATAAAGAAATGTCATTCATTTTTTTTAAGAATGTTACACTTCACTTTGCACAAAAAGTCTTGTAGCTCATGGAAGACCAGATTTAGATACAGTTCTGGCAAAGTGGTCAGGTGTTAATAACTTGTTTGGGGTTACACAAAGGAAAAGTCACCTTCGGTGAGGACAGTCTCATTGAAAAACTTCTTACTTCAAAGGAGTCCAACCTGTCCCTGCTGCTCAGTATAGTGTAGTCTTGGACAGCAGGAGCCCCTGGAAAAGGGGGTTTTGGGTTGTTTATATATAACCTTATTGTTTTAACTGAAGGATTGTATATTTTTGTAAAGAAACTCATTAGAATTGTCTACATTGTGTTTTCATCTTGTCATTGATAATGAAACACACACATCTGCAGTTTCACCAGATATACAATAAGATGAACTCTGAGTGAAGAACATTGATTTTGATTGAATTACTGTGTAATTGATAGTATGACTACAGCCCTAAACTGATGGTTCAGCCTTGATATTTTGACTAATAAGAATGATGCAAGAAAATTCCTTAGATGTAGTATGTATGAGAATTGATGATTTTGAAATGAACAGGGGAGAGAATATTAAAAAATGTTGAATATAACAGCAGAAAATTACATATAACAGAGATTGAAGGTAGCAGTGAAATATAGATGGGAAGCTAAAGACAGGTAAACTTGATGAAAGTCAGGGAGTTATAAAGGTTACCGTAACAAGGATACTTTAGGCAGGGTTGTCTCAGAATAAATTACATCTTTTTATAGGGCAAGGTTGTGTTACTGAAGGTGTTATTAAATGCTGCAAGGCAAGTGTTGCGGAAACACTTGTTACGTATAAATGTTGCTGAAGTAATTCTGGTTGCAAGGCAGTATTACTTGTTCATGAAGAGGTTTTTGCATGTCATAGAAATTTAGGTGAAAATTAAACATTATATGCTTTTTCAAGAAGATAGATTGTCTTTGATTTTGAATTTACTCTTATTTTTTGCACCTCGCCATTCCTACTCCAGCAAAGCAGCGTAAGAACGGACAACGGAAATATTTTCCTAGGTTCCTTCTGTTCCCAGTTTTAGAAAGTGATTATAGAAGAGAAGAAGTCAGGATTAGATGACTAAAAATTCTCGCAAGGTTTCCTCTTCTGTTCAAATACTTTTAGAAAGTTATAATACAAGAAGGGAGGATTTCCAGGCTACCCTGTCCCATCCAACTTCCGACCATCTTGGTCGCCGTTAACGACACTCGGGAGTTACGTGGGTGGTATATCTTCTCTCCCCCACCCCAAGAGATAAAAGAATTGGTATATTTTCTCTTCCATCCCAAGAGATAAGAGAATTCCTGGTCTTCAACGTTGTTTTACTGTGCTTTTATCGCATGTTGTATAAGTACATTAGAAGTCTGATCATTGGCCATTATTATCTCCCTTCGAAACATTTCACTGGCGTCCTAAGTGACTTATACATCTTAGTCGCTGTGATTTCGGATCTTGATTTGGGGTGAGAATAACTGCCTCCACCGTAATTACGGAAGGAAGTCAGTAAAATGTGTGGGAAAAAAAATCCCTGATTGGATTTTTGTTTTATTTTGAGAACCGTTGATCTCGACAACGTACGACTCCAATAATCTGGCGTTATAGGAGGAGGTCGGTCGTCTGAGGGGAAGAGAGAGAAGTTTTGACGGCTGTGTTATCAGCTGGTGGTGGGTGTGCGTGTGGAGGATGGGCTGGGCTGAGGCGAGGCAATGCCGCCGTTTGTAAACCCTCATCAGACAATCTCCAGTTTTATCTCCCGGACGTGAGCGGGTCTCGTAATTGTCATGTCTGGACTCCAGGTACCGTATTTTCCCACTGCAGTGGGGAAAAAGTTTTGCGAGTCGCTAGTTGAGAATCGGTAGCAGTTCCTTACACTTTGCGTTTCACGTAATTCATTTTTCTTAGTCTTGGACACACCGTCTGAACTGAAATACAACGCACTGTATAGCTATAATGGAGCTGTATACTTATAATGGAGCTAGGAATACCAATAGTCAAATGTGGTATTGGCTTCTGTCCCCACCCACTATCTCTTCTTTGTTCTTTTTATTCTTTTTATAAAGTCTTACACAATCACTTCCTCTTGCGTTCTTAGTGAACGACTTTTAGTTGTGATTTCGATAGAGTGTATGGTTTCACCGTATCGCCCTTAATGTGAGAATCAATTGTAGTCCATACACCGTATGGGAAACGTACCACATGCGGTCAGCGGCGGCAGGTGCGGCCAAGCCCGCAGTGTTCGCCATATCATCTGGTGTCCGATGACGTAATGGCATCCGCGGGGGAGGGAGGAGGCGGCAGATTATTCCCTGTATTTTACCACAGTAAACCGGAATATGGGTCGAGTTGCTGTTTAGTTTACCGGACTACGTTAGAATTAATATAGGTGGTTGATGCAGTGGACTCTACAGGGTTCTCTGTCCTTGGCGGAAGTGGGTTGTAGCCTTGATATGTTTTTTTGCGTGGGCGTTGGTTGAAAGAACTTGCCTCTCAAGAAAACGACTGCGGAACAAATTTGGCGAATGGCAATCTTGCAATATGAGACGAAGATAATGTTTAATTTGGCGAAGTGTGAGTTAAACGGGATTGCAAGGACACGATGGAACATCCCTGGTAATTCTAGTGTAAGAAATATTTGTCTTATTAGTGTTTAGGTTAGCAAGAGTATTTCATACACTCCCTGGGGTTATATATATATATATATATATATATATATATATATATATATATATATATATTCTAGATGACTTGTGTCATTAAAATTTATCCATATATTCCTGGTGTATAAGCTTATGTGTGGGATGGATTATGCAACACAATCAACAATATTCGGTTCCTTCAATATGAATACACGGGAGTTGATGGGGTCTGGAATTTTTCTCTTAATCGCTCTACCATTCGCTGATTGTTCTGGATAATGGAGGCCCCTTGGAGGAGGGGTTCCGAGAAGTATTTTGTGGGGGGAAATGTCTGGGAAATGTTGTTGTGTTACCAGGAGACAGCGTGGGAAGATTAGGTACGGGGGCAAGGTTTGGAAATGCTAGATTAACGGATCAGGCACGGAAAGGGGTTATGCGATTAGAAGTATAATGGGTGAAAGGATTGGGCATGTAAAGTTTAATGGGACTGGAAGTGTAATATGATAAGGAGATTGGTAAGTTGTTTAAGAGAGTATAAAAGGGATTAGGGATAGAAATATAAAAATTACGTTAGGAATGTTATTTGGGCAAGATTGAAACTAGGGGATTTTGGATTGGAAGCTGTGGGATTATGTGACCGAATTTAATGTTAATGGAAGAAAAGAGAGCCTTAGAGAGGGTTAAAAGCTTGGACAGAAAAGGACGGTTTGGTGGATTGGGATATTTTTCCTAGAGATTAGAAATGGCATAGGTAATTGGAAACAAGGATGACTAACATAATCATGCTAATACCGAAACTTGGAAACGAAACTCTGTTGACACTTTCCTCTTAAGTTTCATTGCCTGTTGCATCTTTCTTTTCCTAGAGTGTACGAGAAAGGGATTGGTATTAGATCTTACTGTGTAATGTCTTATGTACACTGACGTGATAAAGATGCCAGGGAAGACTGAAAGTCTTTTCAAACTAGTTTGCCTCCGTCTGTGTGGGTTTTAAGTCCTGTTTATCGATATGCTCATGCATGCCATTCTAGGGATCACGTCACCATTAAATATAATGGACAATTTCAAGGAATAAATTCCTAAATTTAACATCTGAAATTTCCAGCCACAGTTGTCGAAATATGCAGTACAAGCGCGGATTAAAGTACCAGTTTTTTTCATGATAAATAGGTGTAATAGGTTCTGTGGACCTCGTCAGCAATAGGGCGTTTTTGTATCCTCCCAGAGAGCTCCTTGGTTAAATATTCATTACACGGAGCGAGTGTGGGAGATGTACATAACAGTATTCCTTCAGTAAAGGCTTTTGAACTTGTGGTGTGAGTGGGTGGGTGCTGCCGCAGTTGGTGGAGCAGAGTTTTGTTTGCCAACCGCAGCCTCGTCTCGGCCAAGGTTAGGTAAGGTTCAAGCCGCCCGCCCACTTTCCCTAGTCTTATTTTCACATTAGGTACCGAGAAGTTAGATAGTTACCTTTGCTTCTATGGTAATCGTGATGCATGCGATATCTCCCCTTATTGATTGGATGTACGAGTGATTTTATTCCTTGTTTTCGAGGCATGGAAAGTTGATTTTTGAGATTTTGGTTGAAAGGAAAGAAAATTTGCTGTATCTGGTTCGTATCTTTAAACTGCTCCAACGGGTATTAAGAGGGAGAGAGGAACGGTGAAAGTTACGTGGGTTGTCGTAATGGTTGAGTTAGTTTTTTTTATATATTCGTTTATAAGGGAACGTGGCCAGTGATTGGTGACGTGGTGGTGGTGTGGAAGTCGTCGTAAGTGGTGGTATTCGTAGTGGTAATAGTCGTTTGTATTGGTAAGGGATTGGAGGACTGGGTTTCGTCGTGATATAGACGTGCTGTTTGTTCTAATGGTAAATTTAACATCCCCTCAGCACGAGAATATATATATATATATATATATATATATATATATATATATATATTATCCCTGGGGATAGGGGAGAAAGAATACTTC
>JAYMFT010114914.1:0-13414 GCA_038088735.1 Panulirus argus
AAATATAAATAGCTTAATAATCCACGAGAAACAGCTGGCTTCGAAAAATAGCTTAGAAGAGACAGGAAGAATAAGAAAAAAATAAATAAAAGAGAGAAAAACATCACAGAAGACAGTGACGTACGCGTGTACCATACAGAGATACACGGGGATATACGTACATACAGAAATAGTCATCATGTAAATACAACATAGTGCAGCGCCCCAGGAGGAGGTCGAGATTACCACGACAGACCATGGGAACGCGTGATGTACGGCGCCCCCTTTGTCTAGGTCTACGCCGATTAATATTTTGTCGGGTGTATGGCAGCGTTGCGTCCGTCACGGCTTTGTGTTATGCATCTCCCGGCCGCTGCCTGCTGCTCCTCATGCTCGGTGTTACCGGGTGTTGGGAGATCATCATGATGGACATGGGTACCGTTGCTGTCATACAAATTTTGATATCTTAATTTAGCTTCACCCCTCGTAGTTCAACGGCTTCTCCGTTCACTATTAGCTATGAAAACTTTATTTAGATCCTAGTTTACTACCTTCCTGGTTGTGTTGTCAGGGCGTTTTACCATCGTTGGCTTAGTTTTGTCTCCTCTTTACACTCCCTCCGTCAGACAGTCTTAGATTATCACAAACTTCCAGTTTATACTGCAGGAGCACCAGCAGGAGCAGTACCTTGTGTTAATACGATACACTGATAACCCGTGCAACACACACACACACACACACACACACACACAGAGTTGACCACAGCATGACCTTGTGCTTAGCTCTTTGAACAGGGTGGTTCACTGCCGTAGATTCCTTCATCGGACCAAAAAATTTCTTTCTTAGAATGAACGAATGAACAAGGGCATAATAGGATATATAAGTCTTCATTTTTTACATCAGGGTGAGGAAAGCTATAATAAAGGATAAGTGGACACTGTAGCCTTCCTTTGTTTACTGGTCGGGTATAAGCCAGGACAGTCACTTGGGGTCGAGGAAGGTGTCTGTGCCTCCCTGTCCCTACCATAACTGGTTGCTTGAGAAGATGAATCCAGCCTCACCATTGATGGAATTGATGTAACCCAGCTCGGCCTAACCAATCTGAGCCTTGGAAATAAACTTAGATTTAGTTCGAATTAATTCATCAGCTTTACTAATCTAATTTTTAAACTTACCCCTTAGCAAAACTTTATGTAAGTTATGTACTCTGACACAGTGGTGATGCGATGGTAATGTGATGTTTCAAAGGTGATATTACTGGCATTATTTAGGGACATATTATTATTACATGATATAATTAATGCTGTGGAAAGTAGCAAGAGTAGCGACAGGATTCGAGCCTGGAGTCCCGTGGTTCCTCGTCGACTACCGTAGTCGTTGAGCCACCAGAATGATGTAGCATGAAAGCAATGTCTACCATTAACTCACTTCCTTTCCTCCACCATCAGAAATAGCTCTGATATAATCTCGATCCAAGAAGCTATTTAAGATTAGCTTTGTCTGATGTCACGCATAGTAATGGATAGACGCTCGTGGGCAAACGTTTTACTTTTTCAATTTTTGTAGTCTGTGAGCATTTGCAGTTTCATCACGTCTTATTCCAATCATCCACTATTCTTACAGTATAAGAGTACATCTTTACATCTTTAATAAGAAGATTCTTGTTAAAGACTTTTGCTATGGCCTTTCTTTGCTCTGTCTTCGCATCCCAGGGAGAAGAATTCACTTCCAACATCGTCAGAATTGGTTTGGATACCTGAAGGTTGTGATCAAGTCTTCCCCCCCTCACTCTTTTCTTTTCCATGGCAAGCAAATTTATGGCCTCTAACCTTTCCTTGTAGCTTAGCTGTGTATGCGTATGCGTGTGTGTGTTTGTGTGTGTGTTTGTGTGCATATTTTGAAACCCAGTAAACAATGCGCCTCTTGACATTTATTCTTACTGATGACCTGACTTCAGCGGTCGCCTGCGGCGCCTGCCGTCGTAAGCTTAGTCTAGGCATGTTTTTTTTTTCTTATTATTATTCTTTGTCAACAACTTACTAATGATAATGACCCTGCCACTGATGGTAGCAACCTTGTCTATAGCCTATAGCAACCATCTGCCAACAGTGGCCACGTTCTAATAGCAACCATCTGGATGGCAGTGGCCATTTCCCAACCGAGGTCTTCATTTCCCCCGACCGTCCACATGCGTATAGTAAGAGCCACTTGCCTGCACCAGTCACGTGCTAAGAACAACTACATGCCGCTAACGTTCAAATGCCACATGTTGTGTGCACCTGCTAGCAACCAGCAAGGGGTATGTGGCAGTTCTGTATATATAGCCGCTACTCCCACGGCTCTGCTAGAGGAAATTTGTGATTATATCTAGGAGGATTGTGTTAATAACTTAGAAGTTTGTGCTAATATCTACGTAAAGAAATTTGTTCTCTGTCACGTAGGTTCCTACCTCATCATCTCACACACACACACATACACCCATCTTTGTTACGGTGACCTCAGAGACTCGCATTGTATGTCAAAGTGAATAATTACAATATACGTGTTGATTTGATTGGTGATGTTGCCGAAGACGTTTGTTACGACGATAAGTGATGCGGTTGAAGACGTTCGTTACGACAATAATCTTATCTAAGGGGACGATGCTATATACCTCTGCAATCTTCGTGTTGTCCCGCCCAGCTTCAAGCAAGCGCCGCCTCGAGAGAGTACGGCGCCGTGTACACAATAAAGATCTTATCTAGAATTAACCTATTGTTGGAAATGAACGTAAATTGAAAGTCATGTCTGATATTAATGTGTATGATGAGGGTCAGTCAGTGAACGGGCGTTGGTGGAGGGTAGCACCTTAACGCCTTGCGGAACGCCGTGTACGACCCTGGAACGCGATTGTACGACCCTTGGGTATGATGGAGTGGCCTTTTTTTTTACTTGATATTGAAGGATCAGGTCGAAAGACGGCCATCATACACAGGGGTCGTACCATCGTGCTCTAGGGTCGAACTCTCGTACTCAAGGGTCGTATCGTCGTGCTTAAGGATGATACTGTCGTACTCAAGGGCCACACTGCCGTACTCAAGGGGTCATACTGTCGTGCTTAAAGGTCACACTGTCGTCCTCAAGGGTCGTACCATAGTGCTGAAGGGTCGTGCCGTCGTTCTCAGTAGTTCAAGTCTGCTCTTCTTACCGGCTGAACACTAGACCTTAATTTGCACCGCGCACCACCTCGACCACGACGACCACCACCACTACCTTATACCAGCCTTATGAGGCGACCCATTCTAGCTCAACAGGTACCGGTCCAAGGCCGCCACATCTTAACACAAGCATCCCTGCTAGGCAGTTAACACTGCCTGGCACCCACCATGTTAACATACGCCAGCGTCAAAGGCACGGTCCAGCTTACTCCGATAAGAGAGGCGGGGCTGGCCCCCACGGACAGCGAGCAGGCTATCTCGACCTCGTTCTGCATGGTCAGACCGGTGCATGATTTAATTATGATGCTTCCAGCTTATCTACATTCCCGCCTTACAGTTCACCGAGTTCACATAATCAAGGGGAAGTTTTTAGGCGGGTTTTGCGGTAATTCTAGGCGCGCGGAGAGGGAGGGGGGGGGGGCATTCTCGCCCTTCTTCTGTGAGGGGGGGGGGGAATTATCGCCAAGGTATTACTGCTTCTTCAAAACTCATTATCGTCATAAATATTATCGTTAACATTATTGATTATAGTACTAGTTGCATATTAGTGCTGGTGGTGGAAGCATGATTACTGACATAAATTTTATTATTAATTATTGTAATCATCGTTCCTTGAATTCATAGATTATTGTTATTGATACCATTATTGGGTAGAACAGGTTGGCTTTAACCTTATGTTCGCTCGTCATGCCTCTGTGCTGTATAATTCATCAAATAAATTTGCCACAGCTATATTTATTTCTCTGTACCATTCAATTTTTCTGCTTTTATAATGTGCTTAAACTTTATTATGATTTAATTGTCTTTTATATGACTCACTCTCCGATCCGTGTTCAGTCAACCGTTCATTGTTTCCATTTTCTTTAAGATTTCATTTTTTTCATCGTCCATTTTTCGTTAATCTTTTAATTTCTTTATAAATTCGTAATATTTTAAATCAGTCACCATCAAAATCCTAATGGCTCTCTCATTCGAACTTGTTTCTTTTACCCCGTCACGCCAATACAACTGGCATAAGTGTCTTGGATCTGTGACGAGGTAAAGTTATGACAGATGTGTTGTCTTTTTCATAACTATTCTGAAATGTCGGCGTCACCCGCAGAGGATGGAGCTGGCTGGCTTACCTGACAGTGGCTAAGGCAAAAAAAAAAAAAAAAAACACTTCCCTGCGTCTGACGGCCATAATTTTAGCCGCGTCAGTGTCGAATAATTCCCTCGTTGTCTCCTCCGGCAGCTTTGTTTACCTTTGATCGCTCGCATGAGACGGTTGGCATCGTGCATAAGAGGATTAGTCTAATGCACGGTGAGTCTTGCCTACAGTGACGGCCAAGGCCCGAGGGGGAGGGAGGCCAGCCAATGCTGCCAACCTCACTGCAATCATTATCCCTCACTCTCCCTTCCTAACGGTTCAGTGATAATTCATTTTTCAGCAGCATTATATTTAGTGTGGAATACTTCGTCTATGAGCTGGGGAAACAGAGAACTGAGTAATGGTACTGGAGTGAAGATGAGTTGAGGGAGACGAAGGACTGACAGCGGTGGTGGAGTAAGGTGCAGGTGGGCCGCCGCCGCCGCCTCTGACCGTGTGTACTGTGGTCTTTGGGGTAGTGTGTTAGCCGGCCCGCCACGCTCGCCCTCCACACTCACCGCTCCCGCCCGCCTCCCTCAAGTGGCATGTGGCCCCGCTGCCTCAATGCCCGGCCCCATGAAGCCAGCCTCTTGCCTCACTTCTTACCTCCATGAAGCCTCTTGCCTTGGTATAACGTGTGGCTGCGGGGTTAGAGGACCAGGAATGGGTCAGGTACGGCAGCGAGTCTCCTCCTCACATCGTTCCGAAGCCGCAGCTCCTCCTGTGGTTGCCTTAATTGCCCATCCAGTATGTCTCCCGGCAGCCCACTTCCTCCCCTAACCTCCTCGAGTCATGTGTGTTTGTGGGTGTTCGGTACTGCAGACTTCTTCCCCCTAGCGACGCGTATGTAGATGTCTGTCTGGTACTGTGGACTATCTCAGTGGTGTGTGTCTATGGGTCTCTCTACCCGTCCAATGATGCTGGCTGGCGTCGTCCCTCGACTGATTACGTAAACCCACCTTTCCCTCGAGTGGGGTGTCTATCTGTTTGTTTGTAGTTAACTTTTCTGCTTGAGTGTTGTGTGTGTGTGTGTCTGTTTGGTACCTAAACCCGCCTAACCTTGGATGGTGTGTGTGTGTGGCTATTTGTCTGGTACTATAAACTCTTATCTAGTGGTGTGTGTGGTTGTTTATTTGAGACTAATCTTTCCTTCCTTCAAGTGGTGTTTGTTTGGTACTGTAAAAGTCCCATTCCATCGACTAGTGTATGGAAGGTGGGTAGATGGGGGGTTGCCATAAAATTCTACCCTTTCATTTGTGTACAATACAGGACGTCTAATTAGTGTACCTTCTTAACCCGCACTGTTGAGCGAGTCAGTGGTAAACTAGAGGTAACATGGCCAGGATGGACAGTATAATTACTCTCTTCTCCCATGGGAATAAAACATTCCACATGGCTCCCAAGCTCGGTACATAGCCGCCCACAGATCCGTTAGCAAGCCCTTCACCCGTCTAATATAATTTCTCTATACTTGATGAGGGAATAGTTAGGCTCGTATTCACTTTTGAACGTTAATAGCAGATTTACAGCGAAGCATCTCTATACTGGTGTCCTCAAGATTATGTCACAATGTAGGTAATCAGAGATCCTTCTCTCTCTCTCTCTCTCTCTGGGTTGTTGATTGTATGAACTTTAGGCCTATCAACTGTCAGGGTCATTAAGGCTGTGAACGTCAAGTTACAACCACTAATCGTAGGTTTTGGACACCTTCTTCAGGTGTTCAAGATAATTCTGAGATTAAATACGCTCATTACATTTATCACCCTTGCTCTCTCTCACTTTCAACTGTTCTTTCCTTGTATCTACATACATCCTGCATACATGGGTCCCTCTGTAACTTCCCTTATATTCATCTTTAGTGTCGTTACTTCATATACTCAAGTTCCTCGTGGACTTGTAATGTCTCGACCACGGTATAGGATAAAAGGAGGCATTGACCAGCCACATGAGGGCAGGCTGATGTGGTACCTCGTATACTCGAATTAGCTAGGCTGTGGAATTCACTTCATTCTTTTGCCTGTCCTTATTCCTAGAGCCTTTATACTTTCAAGAGTCAAATTCATAAATACTTTAGGAACTTTAGTAAGTCTCTCTGCGTCCATTTTCTCATGGTCCATATCTTTCCTTTCAGTCTAGATGGCCACGAATAGGACTTTTTTCTTGCTATGTCGATTATCCCTAGGGTAAGAGATGAAGAATTCTACCTCTTTATTCCTGCGTGTCGTAGAGGCCACTAAATGGGGCGCAGCGGGAAACGGCGATCAAATATGAAAAGACAGTTGATTTAAGAAAATAGTGATTGAATGATCTAGCAAACTCTCCAGCGGTGAGCGGTACGCGTTAGCCCTGCCTCGAGGCAAAATCTTGGTACTCTTTCTTTCTGTCTCTCCTCCTGCCCTCCAGCACCCAGCATCAGCTGTCCCTCTGGCCTGGTCACCGGCATATAACCGTCATCACTCACTCCACCAGCCTCTCTCTCCGTCGACCAATTGTGCGGCGCGCGGTCCGGGTCACCCATTAGTCTTGATATGTTGGGACAACACAATGGGACGCTCTGGGACACTGAGGGACTTTTGTTCTTGGTGGTGACCGGAGGTTGGGCCTGACAGGATGAGTGAAGGAGGGAAGAGGGAGGGGGAAAAACAGGAAGAGAAAGATGGGGAGGGAGGAAGAGGGAGCGACAAAGGAAGGTTTTGGCCACTGTCCGTCCACCTTTTAGCTCTGCCCTACCTGTAATGGCCACCTCGGAAAATAGTGTATATCAGGAGGCGAAGGGACGATCGAACTAGGCCGTTGTAGAGAATTTGAATCGACAAAGGCCAAGGAAAAGATGGAGGGAAGTGGTTGTATGTACACGATATTGAGACGGTAAAAGGTGAAAAGAATGTGCTCGGCGGAGGCTTGGCAGAGGCATGAGCCGATCTCCTCCGTTGTTGTGTTCTCTGGCGGCGCGGCGTCCAGGGGAACGCAGTCAGGCACCTCACGCCGCGACCATGAGTATATTAGCCCAAGGTACAAGAGCTCCGTGACAGCTCGAGTCTCCTCAGAGTTGTTTGGCTCCACTGATAAAGCTCTTCCGAGCCTCAATCTATGAATATATATTGAGCGCGACCCACGAGAGCACCGTTGTGAAGAACCCGGCATGAGTATCCTAGGGAACAATGTGCCATACGTCACTGTCATCGCCCCAACACCCCAGGAACACACACACACATAAGGACACGCACGCTATCTAAACTGCCACACTACAACCTCTAACGAAAATTAGATAGCTTGAAGTGTGGTCGAACAGGGCCCAGGTTGATGGAGATAAGAGAAATACCACAGTGGAGGCCGGAGAGAGGAGACTGTTCATGCGCCGTGGCAACATTCAAGTTCTGTTTTGAATTAATACTAAAGAATAAAAAGTGAAGGAAGGCCACGACCGTGTGCAACATCTTGAAAGCCCTAGAAACAAGGCAGGAGCTGAGGGCGCGCATAACATGCGCCAGAGAAGGTCACCCATAGGCTATTTACGGCTATAGGAAGACGAAAATATGCACTTTAGAATAGTCAAAAGCCAATAAAAGTCTATACTGCAGCGGCGAGAACCCGAGGTGTCTAGGCAAGGGAGAGGGATCGAGAAGTGCTCAGGAACTCAAAAAGGAAGGAAGAAAGAAATCGCGATGGCAAGGTGGTGTTGGCGTGTGGCTGCCACTTGGGCGCAGCACTTCCCGCCAGAGATAAGGGAATTATAGGTCTTGACCCGCCGTATATGCACGAAGATTTGGCATTTTTTTCAGAAATGATGGTAGGAACAAGGGTGTGACGGCTACAGGACTCTGTCCCTAATGCTATACTGAAGGGGACGAGTTCCAAGTGACCGTGGTAAGAGAACGAAGCGTTTTATATCGTTACTCCAGTATGGTGACTTTACCGATGGAGAGAGAGAGAGAGAGAGAGAGATAGGATTTGTTGTAACGGGTGAATATATACGAAGCATATTAAGGACATGGGTTCCGTAAGCTTTGAATGTGTGGATGTGGAAAGATTTTAAATTTCACATCTTGCAAAACAGAAACAGTGAATTCACATCCAGTTAATGGTTCACATGACTTTCTCGTACATGACTGCTACGTATGTCCCGCCACTACGCAAGGGTATGCTGGATAGTATGTCGTCCTTCTGCATGTGTGTCTGTATCTGGACACATTCTTCTTAGCAGGATACTTTGAGAACAATATATGATGGAAACTTGACACCTTGCACCTATATAAGTATGTCCTGTAGAGGTGACGAACCTGCAAAATCTTAAGCTATGTAGCTACATCAACGTGCAAGTTGGGATAGAAAAAGAAATTCCTCTTTAACAAGTGACAGAACTCAGAAATGCTGAACGTTAGGAGGTCATATTCATGGATTATGTATTAAGTAAGGACAAATATCGTGGCAAACAAAGTATTGCAAATTAATGACTTCTCCAAACCCCCTGGCGGGAGATTAGGTAAGGAAGAGCCTTTTGGCATATGATGTAGTAATGGTTCACTTTCCATAACTTCATGTGGTCAGTACGCATTGTTTGACACTGAAGTTATTTTTCCATGCTTTTAACATCACGTTTTTTTTTTCCTGGCCAGCTACGCATCCCTTGACCTTTCCTGCTGTCCTTATGTGGATGAAGAAATCCTATCTAGACAGGTGAAACCACAGATCAACACAGCATCACTGTGCTGTACCTGTGGTCACTGTTCGAAACCTGTCATTCTGAGATGGAAGATAAGGTAAAGAAACCATATATAAGATGAGCCGAGACTTCGCGTCAGTGTCTCTTGTATGGCATTGTTCTTCAGCTTGCGCCAAGCACATGTGCCGTCTCCTCTACTCCTGGCTGGGCGTAACTGATACATACTGCCTATACGTGTTGTGTGAGCGTCTGTGATTGGCCCTTGAAGTAATATCGTGTTAGCGCGGCGAGGAATGGCTGGTGGAATGTACGCCCTCGGTATTGATAAATGTCTTTGCCTTGGACAGTTTAATCGAGTCTAGCATACCAAAATTAATTAACTAAGTTTGATAGCGCAGGTTTGGTGGTGTGGTCCATGTGACAGTTGGCAATATAGTTACCCTTGGATTGTGTACTTATTCTTACATGTGACAGTCAGTCCGTCCTCTGTGGTTAGCGTTTACTTCAAGGTAAAGAGCATCCACTCTGTACTGGCTAACGTAGGAGTACATAGGAGAACACCCACCTAAAAAGCTCTAGAAAGCCAACCATCGCTTCAATTTTCTCTTATCTGGGACCTTGACGAACACCACTCCTCGACCAGATGACCCGACACTCTTGCCAGACTAGTGTGGCCCTCTGATTATTGTTTTACTCTTCCTCTTTATCATACTACCTAGTGATCGGTGGTTTAAAAATTTTGCTGAACATGTTCTAAACTATTTCACCTCAGGTAGCTGTCTTTTGATCGTTTGCCCGAATTTTACGATGGGTATGTGACCCGAGCCTGCGGCATCACTAGTGTGGGAGTGCTGGTGGTAACATTAAGCTAAAGTACCTCTTATTTTATATTTTGTGAAAGTGTGATGTACCCATATCAGCTTCTTTGTGGCCGTGTAATCCCGCTGAACAGGTTACATCACACACAGAAAATTCCTGAAACTGATTCAAAGGATATCAGAATGAAACGGGATGACCAGATCGAGGAAACGAGTATAAGGTTAAAACCCCCCCTCGAGTCCAACAGAAATTGCTGGCTCTGGTGTTGTGAGTACTGGTCGATTTACGAGCTGGTTCTTCCCTCTGATTGGAGTGATGCACTTAACATTGCAGTCCTGTGGGCAGGTGCCTGTGTACGTGTGTGTCTGGTGTGCTGGTGAAAGGGTGGAAGTATGTGTGTGTGTTTCTATGACGCAAATGTTTGTGTGTACAGCCGTGAGGTGATGTGCAGATGCACGTTTGTAAGATGTCTGCTTGTGCATATGTAAATTAGAGGTCAATATTAATATCTGCATTGCTGTGGTATGTTTAATCATATGTATGGCAGTTGTCTGTTAACATCTGTGAAGAATTTATAGCGTCACTTGTGAAGTAAAAGTTCTGCGCATATTAAGAGCTTATATGAAGCACATAGCAGCTCTCTTGCCTTATAAAAGAGTTAATGTAAATGAAAAGTTAGGTAAATTCACCCCATCCCCCCAAAAAAATATCTTCAGCTGGGGTCAAAGTGTAAACTCAAATAAACGAGCCTTGGTCTCTCACTGTCTGTGAGGTCGGTATATATAGGCATCTGTGGTGGCAGAAGGTTCCTTCGTTGATATCTGGATAACAAGCATCTATTTATATGTAAAGCAGGGATTTAAACCTTCATCTGTGCAGCAAGTTATCCATTATTTTAACGTAAATAGGAGGATAGCAAGAATTATCAATCGTAAATAAATATCTGAACTTACAGCATTATGTAAATATCCGTGTTTATGTGTCCTAGTTACCAGGATGATAAGTGTTTACTGAAATGTAAGACATTGTAACTTACATGCATACATACATACAGCAGATATATATGTGAACAAATGTAATATACGCCTTTATGGAACAAATTTCCCGAGCATGTTGCGTATGTAAGTAATCTGGGAAGCAAATGTGAGTCTAGACGTACGAGGCAGGTGTCGCGATAAACCTGGACTCTAGACGTCAGGTCAGCGTAAAGAAGGCGTCCATATGTGAGAGTAGCAGCGTGCTGGGACGGCTGGCAGCCCGCCCCAGGAACATGTTGCCTTAATAAAGATTGATGCCACAGACATAACCTGCTGCAGGGTTGCCTTAAAGTGTGTGAAGTCTGGAGTTTTGGCGAAGCTGTGAAGGAAAGGAATAGGGAGTAGGTGTTTTTTCTTAATGTTTGTATGTACACATGAATGATAATAAGTTTGCTGGTAGGAAACTCTACATTCCCGTGTGTATGTGTGTGTGTGTACAGAGAGAAAAAGAAAGAGAGAGAGAGAGAGAGAGAGAGAGAGAGAGAGAGAGAGAGAGAGAGAGAGAGAGGGGATAGTTGGTGTACCCGCCCGCCCACCACCTTTTCCCCTCATTCACTTATCACAAGTTCATCGATAAAGCCCAAACTACCAGCTGTACATTGTCCCTCCCCAGACGAATCAAGAATGAGCAGCGAGACAAGTCTCATCCGCCGAAGACAACTGAGGCTCAGCAAACAGGCGTTAAACCCAAGAATTCCAGGGTCGCTGATAAAACAAGCTGCTTAATGGAAAGAAAATACACGAGTCCGCAGCGAGAGAAAAGGAGGAGAGATTGAATCATGCTGAATACAAGAAACAGCCAGGGACGGGGTGCGTGGTGCATATGGCTGGTGTGTGAGTGTGTGTGTGTGAGTGTATGTAGTGTGTCGCGTGAAGTTGGAATGTGGTGCTCTCTGGTAGATGTGTGTGGTGTTCGTGGTTGATGTATGTGTGTGTGTGTGTGTGTGGTTTGTGGTTGTAGTGTGGGTGTTTCTGGTTCCTGTGTGTGGTGTTCCTGGCTGACGTGTGTGTGTGGTGTTTCTGGTTGCGGAGTATGGTATTTCTGGTTGATGTGTCTGGTGCTCGTAGTTGGTCTAGATGGTAAATTTCTCTGGTGTGGTTGATGTATGTGGATTGGGTATAGATGGTGTCACACAGGGTTGGAGTAATTGTAATTGTAATTCAGTTGAAATGTAATTGATAAGATTTATTACAGAAATATTGTAAATTGTAACTGTGATTGAAAATATGATTGAAGTGATTAATTGTAATTTTATTTAATTAAGAATGATGAATTAATTGTAAATTAACTGTAATTGTAAAAGGGAAGGAAAGTGGTACCGGTAATGTTGTAAATGCAAAGGTGGACAAGCGGTACTTTTAAAGTGCCGGCGGTAACGGTAGCGGTACTGGTCCAAAAAAGTAATGGCGAAGTGTATAAATAAAGGATAACCTTACAATGTAAAATTAGTGTTTTTTTAACCAAAATTATTTTTTTCCAAATTTGGGAAATTGTAGTTACAATTGTAATTATAATTGATTTTGTTTTGTGGTAATTGTAATTGTTTTGTAATTGTTATTCCCAAATGTGTTTGTAATTATAGTTTTAATGTTTAAAATTGGAAAGTATTTGTAATTGTAATTGTAATTTGATTTTCAAAGCCTAATTTCTCTCACCCTGATGGAGTTAAGATTGGGTACAATACTTGGGCTAGGCTATACAGGGTCGGTAGCACGGCGTTTTTCCACAGATAACGCACCTGTCTAACCTAAACCAGGCCGGCTTCCTTGAGTCATTGTGCCAGATAACGAGAATTTAGTTGTATATTCCTTGTTCTCGCTCTCGAGGGTCATGCCATTTGTCAACGGCGACCCTGTCATCTGTGTACATTCGTTGTACCATCTCTCTTAATGTCATCCCAGCCATATGTTCAAGGTGGCCATATGAAGATCATTTGTTCAGTACGTTACGTAATTGTGCCTACCTTCCTTCGTCATAAGTTAATGATTCTGTTGTGGATTGATGATTTTGTTAAGAGACTTGCAGTCACTGGTTGTTATTAGTTGTCATAAACTGTCAAGTGACACAGCAAGTCATGGCGCTTCCTCCAGAGCTGCTGCGTTGGCAGCAAATATATTGTTTTAGTTGATTGTGGAGTGTGCAGGAGGCGTGTTGTTTGGATCCATACCTTGATCGTTGCTATATTAGCCTTCGTCACGTGTTGTGAGTGAGTCTCAACATGTCATGCATTTGTAAAGATATTACTACAGTGATGTCCAAAGTGTAGTAGATATCCTTGCACCTTTACCATCTACCAGACGTTTAATTCCTATCTGCTACTGTGATAACAGTTTGGTAAAAGGGAACCTGCTTATTTGTTTGCCATGGGTCGCCAACCCTGAAGCTGTATGAAGAACTGTTGGGAACAGAGACAATATGTTAATGCCAGATAATGAGAGTGTCTTTACTTGTTACCATACTTCACCTGTTCCTGAAGTAGGCACTAGGACTGTGATAAGCATGTGTGTGTGTGTGTGTGTGTGTGTGTGTGTGTGTGTGTGTGTGTGTATGTATGTATGTATGTGTGTGTGTGTGTGTGTGTGTGTGTGT
>JAYMFT010114925.1:0-13414 GCA_038088735.1 Panulirus argus
ATATATATTCTATGCCATGCTCTGAACCCAGTCCAGCAAGAGATACGTTGTGAGAGTGGATATCTGTCAGTCTCTTTGTAGATCCCTAGTTCTTTATGATTTCTTCCACGAGCCCATAATGATGCAGGCTGAGGCAAAGAGGCTGTAGCAAAAAAGAGAAAAGAAAAGGGTTTTTAAGCAGAGTAATGGCTTATACAGTTCTGCGTATTTACTCGCGTTCTTAATCGATTTTTATACCTACTTTGTCTCTCTGATGTTGATAGCCATTCCGTCCAACATTATGTACACCAACACTCGACAAATGAGCCAAGCTGTATGGCTCCCTTGTAGCCGATTATGGCCTCAGAGTCTTGAGTGCATGGAATCAAAAGCAACGGGCAGTCTGCCTTCTTGGGTCCTGGTCGTGGCCGTCACCGTGATGATGAGGTTTTCAAGCAAACGAGCTGTTCCAGTCCTCAGTAAAGTCCTGGACACCTAATGTTCTTGAACAGTGCTACTGAAGAGCTTATGCCAGGATTATGGAACGTCTGTATAAGGATGTTGTTATTCGATATCTTACACCAGAGTGACTGTAGAGTGTGTTACGGAGCCAGTGTCTTTGGAAGAACAATGTACCTGAAGGAGAGTTAATCCACCGAGAAGCTATTGCCCTTAGAAACGACAACGCGATCCTTGAGCACGACGGGACGACCATTGCGTATAACGACTTGACCTTTGAAGTCTAGGGGGCCATTGTCACCCAAGGGAAGTATTTTGAAGTACTTAAGGGTCGTATACCGGTCGTGTTCGAGGGTCGTAACAAACTAAACACTCCATCGTAATTCCTATACTAAACATTCTCCTCTAAACACCGACTAAACGTCGAATCTTACGCTTGCTGAACATTCCCCGGAAACACACACAGATACAGGCGTCATAGGCTCGCCTCGCAAAGCCTCCAGCTTGAAGTGTTGCTGGAACACAACGGCCGCCTTCTAATTTAGTCTCAGGACCACACGGACGTCGGCAGATTTGAAATGAAGATCATCGCCAGCTGCGTGTGTGTGTGTGTTGCGCTATAGCGAGATCCTGCTGTATAGCGTTGGATGGTGGGGTGGCAAGTGGACCGCGTTAGCGAGGATGTGGCACAACGTAGCGACGCCTGGCTATTGCGACAGATGTGGTGTGTGTGTGTATCGCGGTCCTCGTCCTCAGAGAGAGAGAGAGAGAGAGAGAGAGAGAGAGAGAGAGAGAGAGAGAGAGTGGATCTTACGGATCTTTGGGAAGACAGAATGGAAAGGAAAAATGTAAGAAACAGACAACACCTTACTCATTTGTGAAGCCTGGGACAGAGGGGCATGTGACAGTGTTAAGGGATGAGGGATGAACCATCGTGTCCCGGGACGGAGGAACAGAACCAGTGGAAGGGAAGTGACAACATGTCCAGGGACAGAGAAACGGACTACTAGACAATTGGACTTGTCCATATCTTAGGATTTGTACCGTGGAATTCTCCTTAAGCCATCCGTATACTTCTCTACTCTCACAGCACTAACCTTCTGTGTTCCCTGTCTCTTCCACTGTCGTCATACGAACCTCAACAGGGACCCAGTGGTCCGTCGGTGTTTGTTATCCTCATTACTGAAGGCCAGACGCAATATAAGCTGACGTCTATACGTACCCAATTACATAAGGGGACGCGTGTCAGATGAGCCCACTTGAAACTTGATAAAGGTAGTCAATGGTGTTCCGCAGGGATAGCTCCAAGGTCCGGTGCTGTTCCTCGAAGCAGATTACATAAAAAGATGGGAAACATATATACGAGTGGGCTTGTATACGATGCCTACAGCGTGAGAGGCTGTGAACACCTTTAGAAAAAGACCTATACGTGGTTGACGGCTTTCAACCCAACAAAGATGAAGTGATGACGGGACAAAGTGGAAGAAGGGCTAATTATGTATATCATCTTTTGGGGGAAAAGACTACAGGACTCCACAGGTGACAGGGACTTGAGGGGTTCTTACAGGACGAAGCCTATCCTATATGGATAGTTAAAAAGGCAAATCAGTTCTAACTCGACATCAAAATTGTTGGTTATGAGGGACGTGACCACAAACACTGAACTACATGAATGATTACGGTAATGGTACCTGCATGACCCACACCAGGGCATTGGGTTACCACTGTGGATTGCCATGCCCTTCGTGCGCACCAGCGTGGGCTGCCATGTGACCCTCCTCCACACCAGTGTTGGCTGTCTCAACCCCTTCAGTTAATACCTCCTCCCGCCCATCCAGGATGTCTGGAATTCCCTTGAAGACTCTCGCATTCACTTGCCAAATTCCGACCAAGATTTTGACACCTTTGCCTTCCCAGATTTCCCCACTCTCTCTCTCTCTCTCTCTCTCTCTCTCTCTGTTGATAGGACCAAATCCTTGTATCATTTCGTAAACAATGCCCCTTCTTCAACCTCGCTTCTAGGACACACACACACACACACACACACACACAAACACACACGAGTGGTCTGGATGAATAAATATAAGAAAAGCAATGTCTAATTCTCAGTTCGGTCTTTCGCCCGTGAATCATCCTGGAGTCGAACGAAGGCTGAACCTTAGAGGAGCGTTGCCTAGTGAAGAGAACCACTGCAAGTGGGCGTATCGGCTGGGGTTCTATCCTTGCATATCAATTGGCCGGCTGCTGCTGCACTATAGGGGGGGGGGGACACGAACCAGGCCTTAATTGGAATTCCTGGCTTGCTAATTACAGAATACATGATTTATATTCTTTGTCCGAGTGAACAGCTCCACGGGTTATTGTTGCTTCGTCTTTGGCGTTGCTGGTGCAACCCATACGGGTGTTGAGTTGAAGTCCCAGCCGTATGTATGTACAGCCAGTCCGAGTCGCACTTGTTTGTGTTGCAGATACCGCCTCTTGTGCGTTGCAGGTACGACTTGTGTGTATTGCAGCTACCGCCGTCTGTATGTGTTGCAGGTACCGCGCGTACGTGTTGGCTCTCAAACATGGTCCAGTTGTCTTGTCCATTTTTTCTGTATATATATATATATATATATATATATATATATATATATATATATATATATATATATATATATATATCAGGACGCTTCGCTTTGCAACGTCTTGAAATTACGAGTTTTAAAATTTCGACTTATAGACAAGACTGGTAAAAAAATTCTTTTCTTTTTTTGTCTTTATACATGTAATGTCTAAAGTGACATTTCCTTTTCATAATGAAGTACGTCATCACCACGACAGATGCAACTGCTCTGCCCAGACTCTTTACAAACACTTAAAGACATTCTTCTCTTCACAAGACGTCAATCACACAATGGCAATATCCAAGCTATGATTCCCCCCTACGCCTCGCCACCAAACAGTCACCAGTCAGTCAAAGCTTCGACCCTGACCATATTATCTCCCCTAGGGAGCAAAAAATATTCCCCTCTTCTTACCTATACGTTGTAAAAACTAATTACCAAGGCCTCGAGGCGCTAACAGTAATATGGCATCCTTTGCGTATGGATATATACTCAGGTGGTGTGATTTTACATGGGAGGAACCGAGTGGGAGAGAGGTAGTCAGACTGTGTTGTCCCGACCGTCTCTCTAAGGTATCTGTTTGTCTCTCTCAGCTCCTGGCTAACCTCAATTGGCACCTCCTACTCGCGACATGTATAGAACCCGTGTGAGGGCACGGAACACACACACACACACACACACACACGCAAACGGCGGCAACAGACAAGAGAAGCATAGTCAGGCAACAGGTACCTACTTCAACGGCAGCATCAGATACGATAAGCGAAACAGAAGGTAGTCAAGATTTACTCTAAGGGCAGAGTAAGGGCGCGGGCGGTGAGGAGCCAGCGAGGAACCGGCTGGAAAGATAAGAGGAGAGTAGTGGGCCTCAGACCGCCACTTGGCCACACGAAGAAGAAGAAGAAGAAGAAGAAGAGGTACAGCAAAACAGGCACTCACGCAACCTAAAGGAAGGGGAGAGCGCCATGACCACAGCAAGGAGGCCTCAAGGAGGAGGAAGTAAATGCGGCAGAAGATTGAATAACAGGCCGTGTGGGAACGCCTATGACAGCTATTTGTCCATCGCCCAGGTTACACGCCTCAGTCCCCGTGTTCGCTCACCCACATACTCTCCCACCTTTTATGGGGACTCGAGAGAGAGGGAGGGGGGAAAAGGGACTACAGTCCTGGGGAATTTGGGTGGGTGAGGTTTCTGGGGAAGGAAGTTTAAAGGAAGTGCGATATCTGAAAACCTTTTTTTTTTTCTTAGGAGTCTCAACGAAAACTGGAACGTCGTGGATGTTGTAAGAGTCTACCCTGGGAGCTATCTTGAATCTCGAAGTTGGCTTTAATCCATAGGACGCTTCCCGGGACGGAAGTCATCAGTGTGTAGATGACTATGTGGATGAACGGTGTGTAAAGGAAAGGGCGAAGAGGGTCGACTAATAGACTCGTCAAGCGGGGCGTTCAAAGCTTTAAAAGAACCGAAGACTCATTTGTGTGCCGCTGAAGGTGCCCGGGCCCACAGGCGTGGCGTGTGGGGTGGGGTGGGTGGAGAGGAGGGGAAGGGTTGGGATTTTTCAGATACGGGAATGTTCAAACGCTGGAGAGGATGAGAGAGAGAGAGAGAGAGAGAGAGAGAGAGAGAGAGAGAGAGAGAGAGAGAGAGAGAGAGAGGGAATATGCTAATAGTTCTTGGCGTTCACACACACACACCCCCCACATGCGACATCAGGGCTTCGCCTCCAAGCAGATAGTTCCTTCAAATTTCACCTTTCCTTGTGCATGGCCGAGACAATCAGCCCGCTAAACATTCTAAAAACCTTTTTGGTCTTCCGTCCCTCTAACAAGAGAACCTTGCAGACAAAATGAGCACCTGTGCTGTCGACGGCTTTAATAGCAGTCTCCTGATTTCGAGCCTTCCGGTGGATAGTCAGTCACATCGTTCCTGGGGGTCTCCGGGTTTCCATAAGGTATTGCGAGGCAGGTGATCAGTAATATATGTCACAGTCTATCCCGTCCTGGAAAGAGTGGAAGCTATAAACCGCCCAGATTAGATAACTTTATCTCTCTTTCTCGATGCTAAGATAAGGAAGGTTTCTTTCCATTGTCTACAGCATCAGGCTGGCGTGCGCACGCACACACACACACACACACACACACACGCCACTCGCTACACCTCACGAGGCTCTTGCAACAACTCGCATCCGGAGAGTGGAGCCCTATCACTCATATGAATGAGATCGTGAGGGCCAGGTGACTGTACAAATGGTGGCTCAAAAAGAAAATCAATCCCAGCGAGTACCTCCTAGATATTGTAGTAGCCATACCCTCTTTGGCGCCGTCGTCCAGAGGAGATTCCCGGAATAGCCTACGAAAACCTATTTCTGACATCTGGGTTCTGGAAGATCTTTGTGGGTACTTCCCCTGCAGCTGTGTTCGCTCGCTCCTCCAGATATGCTCGGTTTACCAGTCGAATCACACTATCTGTGACACCCTCAGGCAACACGTGCTCGAACTGGACGAACGACGCTTCTGGGTCTTTAGCCTCAAGGTTCCAGTGAGACACCGATGAGCTTCCAGGTACAGCAACGCTGTGGTCAGACGAGAGACTACACAGTTGCTCTAAACGCTTGCCATTTTGTAATTTGTAATGCCACTGTTTTTCTCTCGGATGATGAAAGTCTCTCTCACTCGCTTTCTCTCAACTCTCACCTCTCCCACCATGGTCTTAAGCACCTCGCTCCCCCTCAACGGCGACATTTTACTGCTCGTTGACCGAAGATGACACAGCATCGCCGAAGGTGACTCTTCACTCTCAGTGTAGCCTCACTGCAGGCGGAGTCCGATAACACCTCTGATGGTCTACGGAGAGGTCACTGTTGGAGTATTCCCAATCTGTGCAGATGGAGACAAGGATGCTAAAACAAAAAGGTTCCTCCCTCACCTACCACTTCCTACGGCACAACATCCATTAGGAAAATTGCTTTGAAGGAATGCCATACAAAGAGTATACTATCATGGAAATTTTATAGGAAAGGATAACTGAAAACACATCTATTTTCAGCTGCCTGACGCACTAAAGAAGAATGATCGTGTTTACATACAAGAATAGACGTTAATAAAGCCTTTGCATAATACTCTGTCATTCCCAGGCAGGTTAACTGACTATGGGTTAACATTATCAAATTATCTGTCCAGACATGCAAGAGATGTGCTCCTATCCTTGGTTCTCACATTGTCTAACGGTAGTTCTGTAACCTAACTTCATACTTTAATTTCTGGTCTGTAAGTCGTTGTCTAATTAGAAGAAACTATCACAAGTCATCAAAAACATATAGTATTTTGAAAGCATCTCAGACTCAACCCCGAAGTCTGCGCTTTTTCAAGAGAGAGAGAAAACAGTTCCAGATCTCTAAGTCTTTCTTTATTAGGTTTACTTTTGAGTAAGGGAATTAGCTTTATTGCTCTTTTTTGTATTCGTTCCAATATTTCTTCGTATTTCATAGAGTCTGATGACCAGAACCGAACACTGTATTCTAAATGTGTTCTGACTCGGGTGTATTTCGTTTTCTGGGTTTTATATTTCCGGCCATAAAAGTTTCTAGCTTTCTATCACCGCTTCGCGTGTTTCAGGTCATCACTGTACTTCTGTTGGTGTTTAGATAGTATGTAGAAGGAAGGAAGAAGGTATATGATGGAGTAAGGGGGAAGGAGAGTTTGGGAGGGGTGTTGGTCTCTCACGTGCTGGGCTTGGGGTTCGCTTGATGAAGACGGACACGCTCGACGCTGCTCATATTGCTCATTTCCTTGAGGCGTGACCATGTGCGAGCGGAGCGTGACCATGTAGCGTTGTATGACCATGTGGTGGGGCATTGTCCTTGTGGTGGGGCATAGCCATGTGGTGGGGCATGGGCGTTTGGTGGAGCATGGCCACATACTAGTGGGTAGGAGTCATGCAGTTGCAGGTGTACAACAATGCGGTTGCAAACAAAGTCAGAGGAGCTGTCTCTTAAGCGCAGATGATCATCACAAACTGACGAAGTATTCTGCAGGATGGGAGGTTCGAGTCGACTTAAAAATTCTAGACCATTACGAGTTGAATAACGTATTACCAAAATATAAGAGTGCTGTATTCTGCTGGAGAATCTATAATCAGCCTTATCGAGAGGAGTCAATCCATCATATGGATTGGACAAAGAGGGAGAGCTTGTGTGATGAGGGCGAGGGCCTGGAGCCATAGTGGGGCTGAGGTTTATTAGGGACTCCGTTGCTCTGACGGGATGGAAAGTGAAGACCTTGTCGAGTTAAGGAGCACTGTGAGTGTGTCTGTCGTGTGTGGTGCAATACGTATTTCGTCCTCATTAGATGGCTGTTATGATAGGAGCCGTCATTTCTCTTTTGGCATGAGGAAACAAAAGTACCTCAAAGACCTCTCCACCTTAACACGTCCTGCACCCAGTTCTGAGCAAGATGAATGGGTCCTCGTCCAACCGAATCACCTCACTGGTGTTCAGTCATCATCCTAGCAATAGGACAACAGACACGAAGGAATGCCCGTCCTATTAATCTTCTATAGGAAGCATTTGTCACAGACGAGAGCGAGATAAAGCCCCTCTAGATTCACACACACACACACACACACACACACACAGGCAGATAAACCCGTATAAACCAGATGGTAAGTAAGACCTTCCCGCGTCGCGCCAGACACACCTCAGATGGACCTAAAAAAAGCCTTGAGATAACGAGGCCACGATAGGCGCAATAACCTCGCCAACAACGGCTCGGGAATGACCAGTTACCGAGGTTTTAAAAGCTAAAAGTAAGCTTAATTATCGAAATGCACTTTACGCGGCTATTAAGCCGACCAAAAATAGATTATCGGTTTAGTATTAGTAAGAATAATCACCCAGACACCCGCCCGGATTACCACTTAAAAATATAAAACGCCCGCGAATCATGATCTCGTGTGTTAAAAAGCTAAGAGGCTCACTCCAGGTGATTAACAAAAATATGCAATGGATTCTCGCCTTGCCTACTGCTCGAAGCTAATAAGGGGCTTGTGTGTGTGTGTGTGTGTGTGTGTGTGTGCTATCATTCTATGAACCGGTGCACACGACACTCTAAAAACGGTTCCAGCTTCCAGCTTCCAGCCTCTAAAGCTCAATGCACAATTGGGTCGAGTCCTCTTCCACAGATGCGGATCCGATTATAAAAACTGGTGGCATCTTTGTAACTTCTCGAATCTCGCCACAGATGGCGTTGCGGTTTACGAACGGTAGGAGTATATTTTACTGCCTGAATTCTTGTGGGGTACTTTTTTTTTTTTTCTTGAGCGGGAGAGAGGGTTTTGAGCAGGTGTGATAAGGAGTAGTGATTTGAAATTTGGTAGAAATACAAAATCTTGACATGTTTCGTCTTCCACACCAGAATTCATTTATCCTTCCAGTGGAAATCCATATAAAAAGAGGCAATTACGAAATCAAATAAAAAGCTAATTATTCTTACAACCTCTGACTTTACGGCTATAGTCCTATATAGGAGAGACTCACACGAACAAAGGAAATGTAACAGTAGAAAATCTCCGGCTGGGACAAAGAGCCTCTACTTCGTATTCCACGACGAAGGAGGCGACTTCGCCAGGCAGAGTGGGGAGCGGTCGAGTCCTCCAGCGCCCCCTGCAGTCCTAGACGTAATTAGGGAAACGTGTTCGGGGGGGGGGGGGAGCCTGCTGCCCCTCCCTCCCTCCCTCCCCACGTCATATTCCCCGCCCCTCAAGTAGGCTCGGAGAGTGAAAGAGTTCCTAAGTTGTAGAGAGGCTGCTAGCCTCCGCCACCCACCGCTGGGTCTTGCCATAGAGGAGGGAGATGAGGGAAGCGAGACGGTTTAGTCCAAGATTGGGTCTAAAGGACGAGTCGTAGACTGACAGGCTTTGTGGCAGCTGCTCAGGGCGCAGAGGGTCAGGATGTACAGGGTCAGGGTGTAGAGCAGCTTGACTTCCTCCTTCCCCCACAGCTTTATCAAACCCAGGTGGCGTCCCTCAACAGCTTGTCTTCCTTCTCCCAGCGTCCTGTTTGCCTCATCCCCCAACAGCTTAATCGCTCCCTTTAACAACCAAGGGGCCTCCTCACACCAGCTGGACTTCTTCCGCCCTAACAGCTTGATTATCCGCAACAGTTTGGCTGCCTACGCCCGCCCCAGCAGTCTCTTCAGCAGCAAGTCTGTCGGTGACCCAACAGCTGAGGGGACCTATATTTACCCACCTCCAGCAGCCCGACCACTTCCTCTAACAACTTGGCTCCCACCTCCAACAGCTTAGCCATCTCCTCCAATAGCCCAGCCACCACCATCCCCATCAGCCAGCACCCCGTCGACTTCCTCCAACAGCCTGGCTACCTCTTCGATCAGGCCGAATACCTTCTCCACCAGTCCGCCCACCTCCTCCAACAGCCCTATCCTCCCCTGTCTTCCCTACCTCCACCAGTTCTCTGTCTTTTGAAACTGGTGAATTTGCGCACTTCCTCCCCCCCCCTCCCTCTCTCTCCTTCTCTCTCTCTCTCTCTCTCTCTCTCTCTCTCTCTCTCTCTCAGGGAGCCATTAGCAGAAGGGTCCCCAGCGGCGGTGGGCCTGTCCTCCCCCTCCTACCCTCCTCCCAAAACCCTCCACGACCCTCCACGGCCCTCCACGACTCTCCAACCGCTCATACCTCGCACACCTGAGAAGGCCGACGTAAGTTGATAAACGTGTTGCCTCCTCTTCTTGTTGCTCAGTCGAGGGTGAGGCAAGAGGCGCCGGCGGGCAAGGAGGCAGGAGGGTAGGTGCGTGAGAACGACGGATTACGGCGGCTGCAGCTCACAGGGAGAGGCTTGGGAGAGGGGAGAGGTGGGGAGAGAGAGAGAGAGACGGTCGTTGGGAGCTGAGGAAGGGGGGAGGGGGAGGGGAGGGAGGATGATCGTGGTGGAGGTGTAAGAGCTCAGAAGGTACAAAAGAATATGAAGAAGTTCTTCTTCTTCTTCTTCAACGGACCTTCCGTCTCCTAAGTGGAAGACATTTCGGGCTTAAGAAGGACTTCTCAACGGTGGATCTCCTCCTTCTTCTTCTTCTTCTTCTTCCTTTAAAGCCTTTTCAGCCCTTGGCACAAGGCGATTCCAGGACCTCTTGGCCATCGCTGGAGTCTTTGACTTCGTGTGTCCGTCTGGACATCGCTGGAGCTTCTGACATTTTTTCTTGCGCACCTGAAGAACACTGGGGCTTTTGACTTCATTGTTTTCTATCTGGACATCACAGGGTCTTTTGACTTCGCGCGAACATGTGGACGTCACTGGGGCTCTTGACTTCGTGTGTCTACCTTAACATGGCTGACGCCTTTGACTTCGCCTTGTCCAAGTGGATATCGTAGGAGCCTTTGACTTCGAGTGTCCTCGCACACTCTTTGTGGTCTTCTCGCGTCTTCGGCAATGTGTCGCGCTTTCTTCGAAGACCATCTTTATGACTGCATTCTTCAGGTCACAGCCAATACGCGCTAGCGTATCACAGGGCAATTCTTTGAGGTCCCATGTTACGAAACGTCAAATCCAGTGATAAAGAATGGTTAATCTTAAGCGTTTTAGGTGTTGAGAATGACAAGCGCACGTCTATCAGAGCCCAGAGGACGCAAAAACAAACCTAATCTTACTTTGCAAAGGGGCTTCTTTTGTGAACTAGCTCGAGAGACTTTGGTTAACTACCTTTCTTTTTGCAGTTCGAAATACCATGAAATATAGTGTGATTTCACTAGATATATATTTTTTGTGTGTGTGTGTTCCCAAAGACAGAAAATTACAAGGAGTTCCATTAATGATTATCTTTTCTGAAACCATAATATTATTTACTTAAGATCCTGATGTATGTAGTATACATATATATATATATATATATCAGGATCTCAAGTAAATAATATCATGCTACTCTCCAGATTCTAATTATAACAACTACGTACTATAACAAATGGGTCAAAATTCTACCTCTACCTCCCGTGATCGTCAACTATACTGAAGTTCTGAAAGCAAAGTAAATTGTTCAGCAGCTTGTTACGTGATTACGTGAAAACAGAAAATGAAGTAGCTAAGCTTCATGTATGATCATGTATGCTATACAGAGTCTACGTAACAACCGCCCAGGCAACTCGTGGACAGGCCACCTTCAGTTTAATTCATAGTATCGACCGACGGGAATAATAATAATAGAAAAAATATTAATGCAACGGAAGGGAGCTCTCCATTGACCTAAGCCTTAAGTGAAGGGACTTCGATCCTTCAGAACGAAAAGGAGAGGGGATTCAACCCTCCTAAACGCTTAGAATACAGTGAGTTGGAGTTTGGTAGATACTGATTCTATTCACGAGTCACCTGCCTTATACTGACTCAGATATATAAAGGGTTTTCAATTCACTTTTTTGCACTACACACACCTGGCTTCTAAATGTTTTGAGGTGATTGGCTAGCAGGACTTTGGCAATCGGACAGTTAGACAGACGTAGAGACAGAATGACACACAGACAGATAGAGAGAGACGGACAGAGAGAGAGAGACAGAGACAGACATATACTATAATATACTATACATTAAAATTCCGAGCGGTGATACGAATACTTTTAAAGTTTAAAAAACTGAGACGAAAAAAACTTATTCCAAATTTCACAATTTTGGAAATAATTCGAAAATATTACGTGACTCGCTACAGTATTCGAACGAGTCGATGACTGGATTGAGTTACTACGAACTACTCAGTGAGGCCAGTGACTCGAGTGAGTCAGTAACAGCTGCGCACTGACTCAATGACTCTTGTGAGTCATTATAAACTACTGAGTGAGTCAGTGGCTCAGTGTCACCCCACCACATATCCTATAGATCTCCCCACCATACATCCAGAGGATCTCCCCACCAATGTCCTCTAGATCTCCCCACCACATCCTCAGGATCCCCCCACCATACGCCCCATGGATCTCTCCCCATTACACGTTTCAAATATCTCCCCACCATACGTCCTCAGCATCTCCCAACCCCAAGTCCTAAAGATTTCTCCCCTCTCACCACCCAGTCTTAAGGAGGCAAACCCCTGCCCCACCCAACCTCCCAACCAACTTCCCCCACGCCCCCCCCCACACACACACACATCTCCCCATCCCCGTACCATGATTAATGGGGAGAAAACCACGACGCAGAATGTAATATTTCCATTCCTAATTCAGCCAGCGCGCGCTAAACAGTCTTGCTCGTTAGACAAGTTGTAAAAAAATGTAGCGAAATTGTCAAGGCTTTGTGTGGTGTTGGCAGAGCTGTTGGTAGAGGGGGGGGGGGTGGTGGTGGTGGTGAGGGGTGGTTGTTAGGTTGTTGGCACGTTTGGTGGTCTTGGGCATGGCCACCACCCGCGGTGGTTCCCCGTGGCCAAGGCAAGAGCAGACCTCCCCATTAATCTCTCTCTCTTTTGCATGCAGGGAACCGTTTTGTGATCATCAAAGACACACCATAATTAAAACGTGACAGATGCGAATCCGCTGGGAAATTAGACGATGTAAATTGAAAAATTCGACTGCCTGGCTCTAACGCCGGAGGGGTTCTAAGGGAGGAAATCCGTATGCGTTGAACGCTGAGCTGTGGGTCCTATGGCCCCCCGTGGCGTATCACCTTCTTGCCCGAGAGAGAGCAAAGTATTAAGAGGATCTAGCGAAGCACGCGACAGAGTGATGACTTTCTGATAATGATATGGCCCCCAAGTGGCCATACAGCAACTTCCAAGAGGCCATAAGGCCACATTAGTCTCGTGGCAACTTCAAAGTGGCCATACAGATGTATTACTACCCTGTGGCAACTCCAAAGTGGCCACACAGCCTTACTGTCTTGCAGCAACTCCGAGTGGCTACTTCTTGAGCTGTGGCCCCCAAAGTAGCCATGCAATCTAGCCGTCTTGTGGCAATTCTGAAGTGGCCATATTCTGAACCAAGGCCCTCCGAGTGACCATGAAGTGGCCATGCCTTGTGTTACGGCTCCCAAGTGGCCATACAACCATACTGCATCGTGTCAACTGCAATGTGACTGGACCTTGTGTCATCTACCTATTTGTGGCCATACCTTCTGTCATGGCCCCTTACTGAGCTACAGTGTAACTGCATTGTGGTAAGCTATGGCCATACAGCTTGGCCACTGGGTGATAAGACTCCGAAGTGGCCCTACGTCACACTGTTGCAAACCTCTCTTGACAGTTAGCAGTAGCCTGTCATTAAGAAAGAGGAAGATGATATCTGTGGATGAGGCTAAACAAAGCGGCAATTTAGTGGTACGAGAGAGAGAGAGAGAGAGAGAGAGAGAGAGAGAGAGAGAGAGAGAGAGAGAGAGAGAGAGAGAGAGAGA
>JAYMFT010114936.1:0-13413 GCA_038088735.1 Panulirus argus
TATATATAAATAGATATATATATATATATATATATATATATATATATATATATATATATATATATATATATATACTTGCATGATATTATGATTGTAGATGGATGTGCTTGTGTTGATTTCACTTCGCCCCGAGTCCAAAATATATTGTTCAAGTTGTATCCTTTTATCTACTTCATCAGTCCTGTCATCCACTAAGTCTAACATGCGAGGGAATCTAGAGAAACTGTACTCCACACCATCACGGTTAATTCTGTTATACATGTGTCGCTCTTGACAAAAGCATATTACTGTCAAGCTAAAGGGAGTTTAAAGTAGTTAGTACGGAACGAGAGTCACAATCAGACTGTCTTTCTTGGAGACATTAAATAAACAATTCTAGGACAATGAGAATATCAATCATTTCAGCTTGGAGTATAGATGCCTCATTATTGATCCTGACTCCCCATTGTAGACTGGAACCTACAATGTGTGTCACACCCACATCGCTGCCGGCAGCATGGTGATGAACTGGAAGTTGTGGTTAAGGTTATATGTCTGAAAATCTAGTTCAGCTGGGATAGTCATGGAAAAGCTGAAGTCGATGTTAAGAGCAATGCAAGGGAGAAAAATTGGGGTATACTGAAAACTCTGAAAAGATAGAAATAAGCGTAGGGAGTGCAAGAAGCTTGCACATTCCATCACGAATGTGTGACTGTGAAACTTAAGTGTATGCAGCTCAGGATCAGACAGCGATTGGAACAACAGAGATGGATAATTTGCGTAGTATTAGCTGGAATCAGGAAGACAGCTAGAATGAAGAATGAGAATGCGAGAGGGTTCTGTTGGTGTGAAGAGGTCAACAGAGAGGCGCTTGAACGAAAGTCTTTTACGAAGGGATGAACATGTACAGTAAATGGTACACAGCTGGTCAAGGTATGAGGCAAACTACGGTGAAGATGGAAAGACATAGTGGGAGAACTGATTAAGGCCAGGGATATTTCAGATGAATATGTCCGAAAAGGGACTGGAGATGTGATATAATGATAGCGATTTGTGTATGGAATTGCTTTGAATGGAAACTTCGGTCTCAGCTGACCAATCGACTTAGTGTGGCAAGTGAAACAGAAAGAAACACTTTTATAAGTAAGAAGGTCCGTGGGTTGATTGTGTGTGTAATAGATGGTGCATGTTCCTGGCTCACCCCATTGAAGTGGAAATGTTGTAATTATGATAGGACTGAAGTATGCTGAATGATAATGCACGTAGTATACTCAAAAGAAATAGAAAAGCTAAAGCGGATATATCAGTCAATAAGGTTGCAATAATACAAAGATGGTGACATAAATGACAGTGACATGTCGAAAGACTTGAATGATGCAGAAGACAAGGAAGAGATTATTCTCAAAATTTAGAATAAAGCCTAAAGAATGCAGATCTGGGTTTCATGGACATCGTAAGGAAATTGTACGGTAAAGAAGGGAGTGGCGGAAGAGAAAGTATGAAAACCGAGAGGGTTTTGTCAGGATTAGCACGAGAAAGACGAGGAACCATGTTTGTACGATGAGGTACCAATAGTGTGAGGGAGAATCATACTACTAAGATGGACGACCATACTAGAGACATGAAGGGCCTTTATTGATGCCCTTCACTCCCGCCCCAGGCTACTCAGTAGCACTCCTAGCCAGCAGCATTCTCCTACACACCTGCCCCACACTCCTCACTTGCCCCAAACTCCTGACCTGCTCCACACTCCTGACCTGCCCCACACTCCTTACCTGACCCACACTCCTCACCTGCCCCACACGTCTCACCTGCCCCACACTCCTCACCTGCCCCACACTCCTTACCCGTCCCACACTTCTCACCTGCCCCACACTCCTGACCTACCCTACACTCCTGACCTGCCCCACACTCCTTACCTGCCCCATACTGCTCACCTGTCCCACACTTCTCACCGGCCCCACACTCCTCACCTACCCCACAATCCTTACCTGTCCCACACTTCTCACCTACCCCACACTCCCCACCTGCCCCACACTCCTCATCTGCCCTACACTCCTGACCTACCTCACACTTCTGACCTGCCCCACACTCCATAACTGCCCCATACTCCATACCTGGTCCACACTCCTTACCTCCCCATACTTCTCATCTGCCTCACTCCTTTCCTGCCCATATTCCTCATCTGCCCCACACACCTTATTTGACCCACACTTTTCACCTGCCCCACACTCCTTACCTGACCCACACTTCTCACCTACATACTATTCATCATATCTCTCACAATACTCACCTTTATTTATATCCCACATTACCCATCTTCATTCCTCCCTAATGTACATATAAGCCTTCTTTTTACGCTCTCCTATTCAGTTTTCATGCATACTTATACATTACTCACCCTACACTCCTGGCTCCCATTACTCACCATCACCCCTAACTCCCAGTATTCATCCGGACTCCTGTCTCATATTACTCACCCACATCTCTGATTCTAATTATTCACCTGCATTCCTGACTGACATTGTGACTAATATCAAACACACACAATCCTGACTAATCACATACACTCCTGATGATTCTCATTATTCATCTACACTGCTGCCTCACATTACTCATGTTCACTCTTGACTTACATTATTCACATACACTCCTATCTCGCATTGGTCATCCATGAGACAACAAGTGCATATTAGATAGAGCATCATTTCTGACAGAGTAGTTATCAAAGTTTTTTTTTTCATATTGTATCGGACAACATTAATTCGCTACTCCAGTCTCCATTTTTTTCCTTATACAGATCATGTCTTCGTTTCTCCTTGCATCTTTCCTGTACACGGCATTTTATAACAAGTAACGAGATATGCTCAATGATCATTAGTTGCTGGTATTGCACCTATCAAAAGATCACATAAGAGTCTGTCCTGGATAACAAAACACCAGGGTTTTATTTACAATTTCTTATTAATACTATATCTTATTTACTAAAAGAAGCTGTATCCAGATGTGGCAATCAGCGACGAAGATATGGCCGTAAATGTATCACAGAGAGCATGTAGCACCAAGGCTTGAGGGCCATAACGTGGGACCGTGATGACAGGGTGGGTGATGGGTTCACAACTGAGGGTCCGGCCTCCAGCCGGCCGCTTCCTCCACGAACTGAACGTAGATGACCTGCACGGGTTGTGACGCCTGGCTGGTGTCACCCTCACCACCCCTGTTCCCACCGCCACCCCCATCCCCGCTCCCCACCACACCATCGTCAGCACCGCGCTCGTCTGTCGCCTCAAGCAGCAAGCCGGGGCCCATTTCCAACAGTTCTCCGCTACTCAGGTCCTCAACCACTTGCGACAGCTCCAGTTGGCCTTCCAGCTGGCTGCTGTCCAGGTCGGTGACTGCCAACTGTTGGACGGGTAATTCTGAGGATGTCAACTGTTGTAACCCTGGCTGAAGGCGTTGCTGAGGCTGCGTTAGTGGGGATGCCACAACAGCAGTGTCAGAGAACACTTGCAGCGGGTGCGTTAGATCCGGAGAGTTAGGTACATTAGTGTTGGCGAGGACCCCGGCTGCCGGCGGGGCGCCGCTCGCTCTCTCGGATGCGTGGTCCTCCTCTCCTGCCTGGATCATCACCGATGACGTGAGTTCGTCAATTTTCTTCTTAGAATATTTCAATCGTTTTCCTTTCTTCACCGCTGTGTGTTTTAGCATATGTTTGCGGAGGCCAAGAGGTCGAATGAAGGCCTCCGGGCACAACTTGCACTGGTGAGGCCTCTCGCCTGTGTGTGACCGCCGGTGATACGTTAGGTCAACCGCCTTTAAAAAAGTTCGGTTGCAAAAGTCGCATTTAAAATCGCGCTGGTTACGGTGTGCCTTGAGGTGTCTCTGTAGCTCTACGTTATGCACGTAGCCTTTGCCACACAGGTCACAAAGGTGCTTCCGAGGTCCGTGCTGCCGCTTCTGGTGACCAGTAAGACTAGTGCGGGAGTAGAATTCCTTGTCACATTTGTCACACTTGTGAGTCTTTTCCTTGGTGTGAACTGCATTGATGTGTTTACTAAGGTAGCGGCTGCCCACCTGCGCGCCACAGAAACCACAAACAGCAGTGCCGGGGTGGCGACTGGAGCGGTGACAGGCGAGGGCTTTACCCGTGTGGAACGTTTCTTGGCACACCTCACAGGTGAAGGCGGCGGGCAAGCCCAGGCGGTCTCCGTGGTGCACTTTGATGTGGGAGTGGAGGGCGTCGACTGTGGGTTTCACGGCGCCGCAGTATTGACATGGGAATTTCGTAAACTCCGGATGAAGCTGACACGCGTGGTGATGCAGGTGAGACATGCGGGAGAACCTGAGGGGGCACGCAGGACACTGCAGCTCCCCCACCGCGTGGCGTCGCTCATGCTCTCTTGCGCTGGCCTCTATGCTGAAGCGTCGTCCGCACACCCGACACTGGTGGGGAAACATTCCTGGGTGGTTGGCGCGGAGGTGGATGTACAGGCTTGATACAGAGCCACACTCTACGCCACACGTCTCGCAAGTCGTCTGGTTCTTCCTCATCAGCCGACGTTTACGGCCCCGCCGTGTTTTACAGCCCAGCTTTGTCTTTCTTCCAGCACTACTAGTGGTAGCGGCAGCTATATCTTTGGTTTCCGTGTGGTATTCTTTCTCTACCTTAATCCAGTCTCTTGCTGGGGCTTCTGTTCCTTCCTTCTTGGGTTCTACAACAGTGATTTCATCCATGTTGTGTCCCGTTGACAGACAATGCAGCTCAGCCAGTACTCTGCTACTGAAAGTCTGATGACAGTATCCACACATAATAGTGGCTGCTATGGCCACGGAGGATTCACTGCTAACCCGGCTTGGAAGCGCGTTCTGCCGCAGTGTCTGTAGGCAGGGGTCGCACGCGGTGTTGTCTTCGTAGGTTAGGAAACGTCTGTTGCAACGCTGACAGTGTCGTTCAGTCTGATGGTCCCTGTGCAGCTTTGCAAGGTGTTGTGCCAGCTGTGTGGTGTCCATAAAGATGGTGGGGCAGTGCGGGCACTTCCTGAAGGCAGCGGGGACGGTGACGATGCGGCGGGTGGGGGCAGGGGGCTGCGCTCCCGACACCACACCATGCTGCCTCGCTTCCACCTGAAATACACCAGGATGGTCAACAGCCTCCCCTCACCGCTTAGTTTTGTGGTCATCTAAATCTTCACCTCTATTCAGAATCCTCATTCCTTCATGAGACTAAACACACCCATTTGATATTGGTTCTAGTAACTTAAGTACCAAAAATCACTATCCTTTATATGATAAAAGACTGTCTAAAATGTAACAAAACTGTCATGTCCTAATGCATTAACATTACTCGTTCCAAGAAAACACGCCATCAGAACTGAACTATCTAATCTAAGACTTGTAAGCAAATATCCCAGGTAAGATATGATGTCTTTGCAGTAGCAAACTTTACAGCGATAATCACACTAAAATGAACACTTTTTCCGTAATGAACGTTTTTTTACGACGCGCATTACGTTTCTAAATCGCATGAACCTCCGCTCGAAACTAAGTAAAATGAGACCAATTACCGATGATACAAAAAAAAAAACTATTTTAGCAACCTGTTTTCACCACGGAGAATTTTCATCCAACTGAAGATCAAGAGATGACGCGTAATGCCAGTTTCCCTGGTACAGTACCTGGGAACCCTGTGGTAACAATAAAGCGACTGAGATGAGTGTTCTACACGGGCTCGCGACACATCTTACGTTCAATGACTATGGCAGATACAGCTCTGCGCTACTGTGTAGAAGGACAAACGTCTCTGCAATCTTGGAAAACAACCAGGCCGACAGTTCGAAAGAGGCTTCGTATTTCTCACGTCATTTCTTCTATTATCAAGTCTATAATCCTGCCGCCCTTGTTGAAAAAACATTTTGTAAGCTTGCAATGAAGTAATCATGCACGTTAAGAACAAATATTATGCTAGTGTAGCAATCATGCCGGTATCGGCCTGAGTGTTTAAGTCCAATACATGGGAACTCTTAAATTCTAAAGGTTATGTGAATAACGTCCTTTACTAAATTTGTAAGATATCCATATGGAAATTTGCCTTTTACTCTAATTTATCACTTGATTAAGTTATCGAGTGGTCGTTAACAAAATCTTTGCACACATCACAACCAGATGTGATCATAATTAAAAACTAAATAAAAGATATGGTAGTTTTCCAAGTGGCTACTGCTCTGTAGGGCGTGATCGGGATTTTCTTATATACTCTGTTAAGCTAGGTTAAGACATCTAAGAATATCCCTATCGCGCTAATCGTCCTTTCTATCGACTGGTGTAGTATAAAACTCGTGTAAAAAATATCTACAGCCCACTGGTGCGTTGGAGAGGTAGAACTGCCCCACAAAAATTGCAAACAATTTACGTCTCTTCTGCTGTGCGCCAAGTGAACTTATATGTCTGTTGTTAGACGTACACGCATTAAAATTCTAGCCACCCGAGTGTAACAAAAAGACGTAAACAGTCGCAAGACTGGACATTTGAGTTCTTCGCAACGTAAGTTTTTCTTTTTTTTTTCCATTTTCCATTGCACTGCAAATTACATCTTTAATGAGGTCGTATAAGATCAAATTTCTGTCAAAATTTCACGGAAGAGTTTGGGCCTGAACAGATCCACTGTTTTGTCTGTTCAAAATACACGGACGTTGACATATTGTAGTATTTTCACGGTCAAATACATTGTATACTGTACCACGTAATCAGTGGTTCCACCTGTTCGTTTCCCTATAATTGTTTCATTTCTGGTTTTTAAGTTTGCTTAACGTAATCTGATTGCTAGTGATGCATGTTTAACAAAAACTTACAGATATTCTGGAATAACCCGGCGCAAAAATCCTCTAACAATTGTATCAAGATATATTAGGGACCCGAACAAATACATATTGATTAATCTTCCAAATTATTCGATTTCTTGAAATTTGGAGGTCATGATAAATTTTGGGCATATTTTTTTCTTGTCAATGGATGCGCTTTTGCTTAACGTTCCCTTGTTTGCCTTAGGCTTGGAGAATCGTATCCGTTTCCCACGTGCGGTATACAACAAAGTACCAACAGAACTGACAAGTTGTAAGGTAATACTGTTAATTAAAACCGTTTCATTCGAATTTTGATTACACGTTAAGTCCAGTCATTACGTATCTTAAGTGACATGTTGAATAAGATGATATTCACCAACAGAAAAACCAGACATTACCCAAGGGTTGAAAGGGATATGCGAAAAATATCAGGCTTCATTTACCCTGAATATAACCCGTCGCTGACGTGCAGATCCACCACTTCTCCATAGCAAAGAATACGAAAAAAAAAAATCTATAACGATGCAAATGATGTTATAACAATGAATACAAACACAAATTTGTCATTAATTGTAACTGTTTATGTCGAGTGATTTTAGAAGCTTGAGTGGAGCGAACTTTATGACCGAGAGTAAGTGCCGAAGGAGCACTATAGGTGAATTTTTATAGGTTTAGAAAAATATTATTGATCTTTGTGCTCTTTAAAGAGCAACCATCCCCATAAAAAGGGGTCCTAGAGGTATCTAAGAACATTAATGACCATCCCATTAAAAGGGTTTTAGGTTTTTTTTCTCTTCTGGGAGGAAGGACTCGTGCCTAAAATTGGTACATGAAAAATACTGAAGCTATTCTCCTTATAGTTATGGATTGCTTGTGATGTTTCTGAACGAAGCAACAGTACCAATGGAAGGAAGATTCAAAGTTGTTTTTTTGGGGGCATCTACAAGTTTTATTTTGTCATACCACATTAACACAGTACAAAAATAGAAAATAAACTTTACAATATATAACGTAAACAGGGAGGATTAATTACAGCATGAATTGAACACCGGATAACAATGGCAAGGCTCAGATAAAGTGTACCATCATCTAATCCGTTACCATTACAAGTGTTATGTATGGCTGGTCAACCCACATTTTTTTTTCTTTTTCACACCGTGAACAATTTTGAGAACAGCATATCAAAAAAGAGGAACTTAATGTCACAGAGCCTTTATACACACGCCAAGAAAGACCGATGGAGAGGGACACACCCGTTCTATCGTTAACTATTTTTGTGGATCATGTCTGTGTTCTCTGACCCTTCCGGCGTCCGGTAGCTTCCGTGCAAAGTACAGGAGGTGCTTCTCAGGTGTCCAGACACTTACCTGTTCGACTGATTTATGTCCCATTCCTCTGGTATGGGTACACCAACATGGTAATCAGTTCACCAGTTGTTGCTGTCTCTGGTTGTTTTCACATATACTTATGTTCTTCTTCACTGTCATTCAGATATTGTAATCAACGTCTGAGGTTAATGAACATATCAGTTGACTGGATGTCAACACCAACACAGTAAGCGTAACCTACTATTCTTGACACTGACCGATTGATACCGTGTTCTTCCAGGAGCAACCTGAGAGTTCGTCATAAGGACGCAGAAGGTAATGTACTCCAAGTTTCGTTTTCATCTTATGACGGTATTCATAAACCACTGAATTTCCAAAGTACTTGACATCCCACTGTATTTCCATTAACCAGAAGTTACCGAGTGAATACGTCCTCGCACTACAGTTGACTATGAAGTATGACATACGTCAGATTGGGGTGTTAGTGGTGTTGGGTGTGGTTACGTGACTGTGTGCTTGTAATGTAGGAGGAAGGAACGGAATCTGTGGGGTCGAGACGTGTCTCCGGTTGTTCCTGGGGAGGCAGTAGTTCCGCCACCGTGTACTGCTCGTCGGAACTAGGACGGAAGTAGGCGATCGTATGCAGCGGTTGCGTTGCCTCGTAAGAACGCGGAAGGCTGTGATCTTCGATGCTAGAACGGAAGTAAGTAACGCTGTGGATAGGCTGCGAGCCTGGGACACTGACTACCACAGGTGCCGTCATCTGTACCACGGCGCTTTCGCCTAAGGAATACACTGTAGTCATGTTCATTTCACCACCCTCCGACACTTGCGGCGGAGCCTCTGCCCCAGCTGTTGAAATATCTTCAGTTAAATTCCTCTGGTCCTCCAGGATCTGCGGTACCTGCACATTGCCCAAGATTCCTTCCCTTTTCGGTAGCACGGCGCCGTGACGGGACTGACCAAGAGGGTTCCGGGAGGAGGGCTCTGGAGTGTGTAGCCTCTTCCTGTACTTGCCATGGTACTCCACCCGGTGCACTCGACGCACATGTTTGGCTAAACCATTAGGCTTCATGAAAGTTCGTCCACACAACTGGCATACGTGAGGCCGCTCCCCTGTGTGTAGTCGGCGGTGATACATGAGTGCCGACGAGATCTTGAAACTGAGGCCACAGAACTCGCACACGAACTTCTTAACGTTATGGTGGACGCCAGTGACGTGGGTACGGAGGTCGGATGGTGTTATAAACTTCTTACCGCACACTTCACACAGGTGGCGTCTTGCCTCCTGTCCCAGATGATTCCTTTTGCGGTGACTCAGCAAGTTGGAAGCGTCATGGTATACTGCCTGACAGTCAGGACAAGGGTAGGATATTTCTCTTGTATGACAATCATTTATATGTCGTTTAAGGCTATGCGGGACAATAAGTGTATTACACTCTGGGCAAGGGACCCGTTTATGAGTAGCCAAATGACGAGAGTACACCGCTGTCCGTACCTGCTTGTGACACATACGGCACTCTCGAGTCTTAGCAGTGCGCCTCCCAACGGAGCTCCCTTGCTGACCCTCCCGCTGCTGCAGATGCATCTTGCGATGATCCAGGTAAGCCTCGAAATCACCACTCATCTCCTCGCTACACTGGAGACATTTAAGAAATTTAAGGTCGAAGTGAGCTTTCTTAAAGTGATTCCTGAGGCTGACAAGATTCTGGAAAACGAAGGAACAAGCAGGGCACTGCTTGCATAGGGAAGACGAAACTGGGTTCTTCACATCTTGTATCTCACTACGAGATGCCACAGACATTGTCTGTAGTTCATCTGCAGCTGCTGTTGTCGACGGTACTTCCTCTTTTACCTTATGCAGGAGGTGATCATGGTTTCGATAGGTTCCTTGTGGGTCTTCATGAGGATGCATCCCGAAGCTGGTAGGAGCCACGGGCAAAAACCTCTGCGGTTGCTGGCTGGAGGCCGCTTCCTGCAAGAGCAAGAGTCCTGATTCACACTTTCAGGAACAACAGAGGCACTTATGGAGATACATATCATCTACACCAACACCAGGTAAGCTTACAAATCCTCAGGGTGATATATGGAGGAGGACATGACTCATGTGAGGCCAAAAATTATACTGCTAAATCTGTTTACTGATGTGCTTAAGGTAATAACACTGAGTGACTAAATTCATTAGGATATAAATCTATGATCAGTATAATTTCTTTCTACATGATGTATTCCCCATTCCTTCAACCATGTCATGTACCAAAGTTCTGTCAAAGTTCTGTCCACAAGATAGAACACTCTGTGGCAGGATATTTGCTTTCTTTGTATTGCCTTGTGGCACAACACAGAGCCAGCAGACTCACCAGCAGGCCAGAGAGACATTTACATTTTTCCAGCTACACTAAAATAGCTACAACTACAGCATTGTACCAGTGTTGGATTTCTTTTCAGTTCCTCAGTGGAACAAAGAACAAACAACCATGACAACAAGATGGCATTCTTGTTTACTCCTGATTTAACGAACTAGTCGGCAATGCGGTGGTTTCAAGAGCGCTCTTGTCTACAGAATTCCTTTATTTCTCGTTGCTAAAACTTGAAATTCGTATCGACGAATGAGGCGCGCAGCGTAGGTCAGGGCGACTTAATTTTGGTAGGGGTGCTTAAGCGCCCCATAGTATGCATCTGCATGTGAAAGTTCCATAGACCTATATTACACAGCAGGTGAGAAATGAACTCGGATATAAGAATTAACCAAAGCGTGGAGGCAACGGACTTAGACGCTGAGATTGTACAACTGTTCTTCCTCCTCTTAGTTATAATACGAAGCTTTACACCCGCTGGTGGTACTATCTCTGCTATCACTATTACCACCACACCTGCCACCACTTCTTCCACCATTTTTCCCACAACGTCTATCACCACCTTTGCTTTCATCACTACCATTACTTTTACAACTATCTGTGCCACTACCTCTGCCATCCCCTCGGACACTACCTCTACCAACACCACTGCCACCACACTTACAACCATCTCTTTCCCCAACTACGTCACCTCATCTAACCTCACAATGCGCAGCCTTATTTCCATATTTGTTTTTCGCTTTTGGGGTGATAGAGAAGGTGGAAGAGATGATGGAAGAGGAGATGGAACTGTTAGTGGCAAAGGAGCTGTCAGAAAAGATTGTAGAGGTGGTGCCACAGGGATTAGATGGCATGGGTGGGGGTAGTATTTGTGGCAGAAGGGAGTAACAGAGGACGTTGTTGTCTATTGTGGTACTGGTGGCGGTAAAGGTGCCGGAAGTAATGATGACACAGGGGGTGACAAGTGGTGGCACAGATGGTGCCAGAAGAGATGCCAGGTGAGTCACAGGTGCTGCAGATGTGGTGGCAAAGGGCGGTGTTGTTAGCAAAGGTATTGGCAAAGGGCGGTGTTGTTAGCGAAGGTATTAGCAGAGGAAATTCGATGATTGATGGTATAATGGTGAAAGAGGTGGGATAAGTTGTAAAGGCAGAGGTGAATGCATAGGTGGTTGTAAAGGCGTTAGTTGCAAAGGAGGTGAGAGAGGTGTTGGTACAGATAGATGTTGGAAAAGGGGTTGGTTGCAGAAGTGGCAGAAATGGTGAAAGAAGTGGTCACAACGATGATAGAAGGCGTTGGCACAGGTTTTGCCAGTGGTAGTGAAAGAAAGGGTGGAGATGGCAAAGGCGATTGCAACGGGAGTGGCAAAGATGGTGGTAGCAGTGATGCTTAGCTAGTGGTAGTAGTGGTGACAAAGGATACGGCAGAGGTGGTGGCACAGGTGGCTGCAGATGTTATGCAAGAAGCAGTGGTAATGGTAGTGGCAACAGGGTGGTAGAGGTGGTGGCACAGATGGTTCGAGAGGTGGTAGCGGTAGCGGTTGCAAATGAAATGATAAAAGATGGTAGCAGAGGTGTTGAAGGGGTGGTGGCAGAGTTAGAGGCACAAATGGTTGCAGAAGTGGTGGGAATGGTAGAGGTGAGAGGTGGTTGCAAAGGGGGAGGCAGAGGTAGTGACTGAGATATGGGAAGAGATGGTGGCAGAATTGGTGGCAGAGGTGTGAGTAACGATGACTGCAACAGGTGTGGCAGAGTTGGTGGCAATAATGACAGGAGTGGTGGAAGTGGTGCATGGCAAAGGGGAGGGCATTAATGGTACACAGGTGGAGTGTACACCTCATGGCAGAAGTAGAGGTTATTGTAAATGGGGTGGCAGACGTGGTGGCGGGTGTGTTGGCTCAGGTGGTGATAAATGGATAGACATAGGTAGTGGCATAGATGGTTATAGAGAAGGCAGCTTTGGTGGATGCAAATGGAATGGCTTAAGTGATGGCAGAGATGGTGAAAGAGGAGGTTACCGAGGAAGGAAGTCGTGGTATCAGAGGAAGTGGTTGTGGCAGAGGTGTTGGTGGGGATGGTGACAGTGGTGGCAAAAATGGTTGGAAGTGAAACTATATTCCCATGACAGAAATGGTGGCATAGGTGGATGAAGATGTGGTGGCAGCTGCAAAGTGGTTGGCAGGGTTGGTAGTAAACACAAAGGCTGGCAGAGGTGGTGGCACAGGCAGCTGTAGAGGTCACCACAGTGGTGGATGCAAATGGGGTGGCAAAGATGATGGAAGAAATAGTGGCAAAGTTGGATGCAAGAGTGGTAATGGTGGTGACAGAAGGGATAGTAGAGGTGGTGGCATAAGTGGTGGAAAAGGTAATGGTAAAAGTGGTTGCAAAGGTGGTATCAGATGTGTTTGTAGTGGTAGTGACAGTTGCAAAAGGAATGGCAGACGCAGTGGTAGGGATGCTGGCATTGGTGCTAAAGCTGATGGATGTGGTGGTGGCAGAGTTGGTTATAAATGCAGTGAAAGAGGTAGTTCTTGTAACTGCAAGATGGTGGCAAAGGTGGTGGCAGAGAAGGTAAAAGAGGGCAGGTATGATATGTGGTGGCAGAGGTGGTAATGGTTACAACAAGGATGGAAGACATGTTGTCACTTCTCATACGTGGTAAAGTGCTAATATAAGCAGATTTCAATTATAATCAGATTATCAAGGTAACAGAGAGTCATAGAGGCACAAGTTCTTAAGAGTGTATACTAAAGTACTTTCGACACCAGCATTTCACTGACCAACATGCTGATACATCATTACTAGATCTTATCTTCACACAGAGCAGCATGTATATTAAATATATATACATATATATATATATATATATATATATATATATATATATATATATATATATATATATATATATAT
>JAYMFT010114947.1:0-13413 GCA_038088735.1 Panulirus argus
CAAAACTATCAAATTTCGGTCTTAAGAGTAACAATCTGAACTGTTCGTGGAACATAATTAAAGAAACAAACTGTACTCAAAGATCTGTTATTGGACCAGGAAAAATTTTTCTCTCATTAGTACCCAGCTGAAAGGAACAACCGTTTGGGTTTACACGGCCTTAAATATACCCATATTTCACATATATTGGCCTTCAGACTGTGATATACTGTAATCGAACGCAGGAGGAAAATGTGGACATCAGAAACCTCTCGATCGTCTGAGGAAAATTATGCATAAAGAGGAATGTGGGATCTTCTACTTCACGTTTTACTCTCCGTGAAGTGAACAAATGGCACTGCCGATAAGTAGACGAAATGAGAACATGGAGAATGTCTCGGTAAGATTAAATGAAAATTCAGCGTAAGCAGGGTGGTCTTCATTTTCATACACGCTCTGGAAAGAGAGAGAGAGAGAGAGTGTGTGTGTGTGTGTCCTCAAGTGTATTTGCCTAGAATTTTCATCCTCGCGTGTTATCTTCAGAATCAGATCAGGTTGCTCAAAGATTACCTTAGGTGTGATGGCTTTACCCGTGAATTACGAAAGACTGCATGAGAAGGAGAGACATGATTATATCGTACTTTTAAATATACGGATGCTATCCGCTGTTACTGGCCAGAGTTCGCACGGGGGGCCCCAAAGTAAATACTTTTCGCACACAAAAGATATCCATCCCTTAAATTCTCACACACATCGGACTCGTGGTAGACATGTTGACAAGTGTTATGTGACGCTGCGGTCTCGTGAAATAACAGAGAGACTCGTTACTGTCACAGACTACGTTACAAGAACTCGCCTGACACGACCGTTTTAGTTCATTACGACGCCCGCATGACGAGGTCCGCAAGCAGGAGAGCAGGTGATAACCGCAAAGGTGGGGGGGAGAGGAGGGGAGGAGGAGGAGGGGGGGTGGGGATGTTGAGGGGGGGGGGAGGGCGGCGACTAGTTGATCCAAGACTCTCTGCCTTCAGCTCCCGGACCCGAGGTTTGCCCTCACGACCAGGATCTTACAATTACGATTCGCATGGCGGCCACACCACCTCCTCCTCCTCCTCCTCCTGCAGCTGATGATGACCGTCCTAAGGGCGAGAAGAACAGTTACCGGCCAACGACATCACCCGCGTGGCCACCTGCTGCAGCAGTCGCACCCTCACCCAGCCATGACCAGACGAGGGGCCAAGATACTGCTACCGTAATGGCGTCCTCGGTATACAGAACCCATCGAGACGTCGTGCTGGAGTCCATGCTTGCAGGTATGGCGAAGCAAGTCTGTACTGACCCACAGGTGCGGCGCTGGTAAGTATCATGAGCTCCAGGCATTGTATGGGTCGGTGCCATTCACAGTCCCCTCTCTATGTCAGGCTCTCTGTTACATAATATGGTAGCATTATGCTCTCTGTAGCATGATATAGTAGCATTATGCTCTCTGTAGCATGATATAGTAGCATTATGCTCTCTGTAGCATAATATAGTAGCATTATGTTCTCTGTAGCATAAATATAACAACATTAAGCTCTGTATAGCATGATGTAACAACTTTAGGCTTTGAATAGCATAATGAACACCTTTAAGCTCTCTTTAGCATAATAGTGCAATGATATCCTCTGAATAGCACAGTTCAATAAACAACATTAAGCCATGCAAAGCATGATATAGCAATACTCGTATAAGGCTCTGTGTAGAATACCAAGAGCCAGAATGAGAATGAATCTTTTATAAATCGGTATATTGTCGGCTGTCGTTTAATGGGGATATTTGTCAGTGGATATAGATTGATATCATTCTTGGAGTAACAGAAGATTAATCACGACCACGGGTGTTACAGTAACAGTGGTCAGGTGAACCCCATTCGTTACGGCATGTCCGGCCGAGCAGTCGCAACCGCCCGCCCGGTCACTAGTAGGAGGTTCCTGGGACCTAGAAAGAAGCCGGGCGCTGCTAGTAGAGGTGGCGTCCTGGGAAGAGAGAGAGTGTGTGTGTGTAGGGAGAGAGAGAGGGGGGGAGCGCAGGTGATCTTTCGTGTCCTAGAAAGAGCGTGGAAAGTGGTCAACGCCTCGTGGATATAGGGAAAGAATGACGGGGGGGGAGGGAGGATAAACATGGTCCCCACGTCCATCGATGGGGGAGGGAATGGGATCTTCTTCGAGTCCTGAAGAAAGACGAGATGGTTAGGTTGTCTGAGAGAGAGAGAGAGAGAGAGAGAGTAAGAGAGGGAGGGAGGGAGGGTATGGTCTTTGAAGAACAATTTTCCTCATTACTGAGGATCCTGGATGGAGTGATGGCCATCCGAGAGTGGAATTCCCCTCGGTGGAAAGACATTGTGACTATAATGCACACTCGTTTCCCCCGTAATCCTGCATTAAGAACTTCATTGTCAGTTTCACTCAGCACTGATCACAGACTTTATGAAACAATTCTCTTATCAGTTTCCCTCAATCTTTCCTCATTAGCGCTGTGTGTCTCTTATAAACACGCCAGAATATTACAATCTGCATCTCTTTCATTTTCACTTCCTTATACAGAGTTACGTCGCTGGGTTCCTGTGGTTCTCCCCAGCAGCTTATCTTGATGTGCAGAATCTTGTTTTGCTCACCTCATCTACGTCTCCATCAGGCTGTTCAATTAAAGTCTTTTCGTATATTAATTTTCCTTTTTTTTTTTCTTCCTTGCATTCTTTCATATTTGCACAATTCACCTAGTCTTCTCATTGTATCACATTATACATTTCCTCCCCCACTTTCGTATTATGTCGCCTCCAGAGAAATTTCTACGCTAGTTGTACTCGCTCGAGCACACGTACGAAAGCTCGGATAATAAAGCCCATATCACACGCTCAAGGAAATAATCGTTGACAAGCACCTGGCACAAGTACAGACACCTGCACACATCACTCCTGACCTCACACACTCTTTTCCACTCGACTCGCAAGCTTTCTTTTTTCAAGCTGAAGACTGGCCATAATTCTCCAACAGGAGGCGGCTATTATCATACTGGTACTACACAACTCCATGGAACTTTTTTTTTTTTTTAATCTAAGCCTCCATAAGTCTCGGGTTAATAGCCTTTGTTGTGTGTGTGTGTGTGTGTGTGTGTGAGTGTTGAACTCTGGTGTGGTTTCAACAGTGGAGGGCGATTGTGTGTGTGTGTGTGTGTGTGTGTGTGTGTGTGTGTAGGGGGGGGGAGCTGACGAACTCCACACGTCTCCGATTGACTTTTGGGATTTATGGGTGAAGATCTCTTGATGATCTTGGAAAGATGATGAATGTGGCATTGATAATATCGGTAGAAAATAAATGTGACATTGATGATATTGAAAGAAAGTAAATGCATTTTATGTCTTCATGGCTACGTTGAGTTTATGTCTGTTTTCTTTGATATTGAACATTTCTATTTAAAAAAAAAGTTCCTCTGCCTCAGGAACACTTATAATGTCAGCTGACAAGCAAAGCTGTGAGGGGCGCCTCAAGTTGTTTTGCTCGAGGTTCCTGCGGTCGCTCTGGTTTATAGGGCATTTGTTAAGGTCATCGTATGTCTCTTTGAGACTATGCCAATTATTCTTAAGCCGCTGGTGGTTGGCCAACGAGGTGAACGAATTCATAAGCACTTCAGATGGCATAACGATGCAGGTGTTTTCAGACGATTATGGTTTATCGAACATATCCTTCTGGAGTTTCATTTAGAGTCAATTGCAGCTCAGCCGTTTCGTTAATTAAATCAAAAAAGATACCCGTAGCTGACGTTATAATCCCCTTACGCTGATTTTTAATTTCAAACTTTCTCGGCAAATTGTAGCCCAACAGAATACATTGCACTTTCTCAAGGTCATTTCATCCACGTATGATTGCTCGAATCCTGACCATACCCACCCCTCAAGAACCTTTACCTGAATCGCTGCTCAGGTCATTGGCAACGGTGTATTAGGGTTGACCCTGCTATTTCTGCCGCAGATTCTGATCTTGCCTGGTTATATGCGTCTTGATTACTGGCAGTTGTTGTGACTCCTTTTCATGATTCGCATCCCTTTCGTGATGTCTGACCTCTCTTTATCCGGCTGTGTTTCCTCTCTTTTTAACAGTGTTTCGTCTCCTTTTCGGAGTGATTTCGCCGTCTTTCAGCGAGTACACGTCTCCTTTTAATGATGTTCCGTTTCATTTTGGTGGTCCCGTATCCTCTTTGTGATGTTTCCACCCGGCTGTGTTTGACTCCTTTTGGAGATGGTTCGTCTCCTGGTGGGTCTCGTCACCGTTGGCAAATGTTTCGTCCTCTTGTTTGGTAGTGTTTTATCTCCTCTTGGTGGTTTTCGTCTCCTTCTGCCGACGTTCCGTGTAAATTTTTGTGGTTTTAACTTTTTTGATGTTTTTTTTTTCCTTTTTTCGGTGATGCTTCGTGTTTATTTATGATAATGTTTCGACTCGTTTTGATACAGTTTCGACTCCTTGCTTAAAATTGGGTCTACTTTTAATGTTCCCTCTAGAGTGCTCTGTCACCGTCAGTTCCCTGTGTGTTTTGATAAGACAGCTGTGGCTTTTCACACTGAATATGTGTTCCTAGAATTTAGCTTACTCCACCGTTTACCTTACCGTAACGGCAAACCAGATTAATCTTCATTCAAAACCACGAGTTGGCAAAAGTAACCACAAACAGCATTTGCTACTGGTTGTAAACCTGAATTTTAAAGGCATGTATTCAGATCAATACAGTGTGTCCTTTACCGTAAAATCCTCGCTTTTCCTGGGATTATGATTAGTGGATTAACGAAGAGAGGATTGATCAAAGAGTTTTTAACCTGCTGGGTAGTGGGAGAGGAGCTGAGGGCTGGAGGGCGACAGAAGTTAATCTTCAGGCCGGGTGCATCTCGTCTGTTGGAGGAGGTGAGTGTGCACCTCCAGTTCTCCCGGCCCGACCCGTTGTCCCACCATCTGTTCCTCCTCTTGCAGCCGAGAAACTCCTGTGGAAACTTATTAAATTTTTTCTTTTTTTTTCCGTTGAAGCCGCGTCCAGTATACGATGGGGAAATATGATGTATGTATATATATATATATGTACCTCTTGGAGACTGATTAATCTGTTCGTTCATATCGCACAAGAGGAATGAGGGAGAGAGAGAGAGAGAAGCAGGGACTACTTAACTCATGCCATCTGGCTTGGCGGGTCAGTCACCTCCAGCTTCGTGAGGCGAGGAGGTCACGCCGCCCGTCCGTCACCCACACACATCGACTCTACAATTACATACAACAGTCTGGTGCTCTGGGCTCCGTTGTGCGAGTCCAGTGAGAGAGGGCGGGGGGGGGGGTTGTGAGTGAAAGCTCTCCCCTAATTGAATCATTCTAAAAATTCTATGCCAGTAAGTCCGGGTAATGAGACCCCTTTAAAGGCATATGGATAATGATGTCGTTGCGTAGCGCTGTGGCGACGATGATAGGTACCCTGGGTCAGCCTGGCGTTATCATTATGCCGAGTGCGACGTGTTCACTTTCTAAGAGCTCGAAGGTTGGACGAAAAAGGGCAGACGCAAGAGCACGACACACACACACACACACACACCGGCCGATCATCCACACGACGATGAATAATGGATGCAATGAAGAGTTTCGGGTCGGTCCCTGAGGCGCCGTCGGCCGCAATGGTTCCAGCTACCCATCTTTCTTTTACTGGCAGCAGTTCCTCCTCCTCCTCCTCCTCACCTCTTAGTATCACAGTCCAAGAGGCTCTGGACGAATTACACGAGCTTCATTCGTTTCGTTCGTGACATTCATCCGTATAGCATGATTTTCTTTCTTTCTCTCTCGGAAATATAACTTCATCATTCTATCAGGCTTTCATCCACGTTCTTTCATTATCCGTTCCGTCCGTCTTCATCTTTTTATCAGCTTTTCAATCTTTTTTTTCCCAACATCTGATCACCTTTGTCAGATCTTTACATCTTATCAGGTCTTTCGTCCCTCGCCTCTCATCCTCCTCCCGTCCTTCGTCTGTAATCATTCCGTCTCCCGCGCCTTCCAACCCTCACTCTCTCCCTCTCCCAGCCCCGTCTCCCTGACCCCTCTGTTGTCTCCCGGCTCCTGCCCTCACCGTGGTCACCTCGAGGGAAGATGGCCCGCTACCCGTACATCTGTTCCACCTCCTCCTCCTCCTCCTCCCTGAATTCTTGTTCTTCTCGTGCCTCTCTTTCATCTCCACTTTACTGATTCAATTCGCTCTGTGCTTCTGTCGCCTCTGATTCCATATTTTCTGCTAGATTCCTCATCTGCATCATCGGATTCCTTTCACTTCTTCACCTCGTTCATAATCTCTCTCTCTCTCTCTCTCTCTTTCTCTCTCTCTATCTCTCTCTCTCTCTCTCTCTATGATTTATGTAGAATATTTCTCACGTTTATTCTCGTGTTCGTTATTCCTCATTCGCCGTCACTATTACTCGCTTCTCAATGGGATCTTCCTTCACCATGAATCTTTTCCTGTCTTCAGCTCATATATATTTCTCGTTTTTTTATGTTATAAAAAAAACATCACATCTTCCGTGTTGCTGTCAGACCAGACGACAGTTGTACTACTTTTGAGGTTTAGTCACAACTGAATGTCAAATGTGTCTTCAAACGTATACTTGACACGGATGAGTCATGTCACTATATGTATGTGATATATATATATATATATATATATATATATATATATATATGTTTTTTTTTTCTCAGACAAGAAGGGTCTGTTCTTTCCTCACTCAATTCCTCACTTTTTTCTTTTTTACGTCTTCTTCATCATCATCATCTTCCTCTTCCAGTCAAGATGCTTTACAATATGGCCTTCCATTCCCTCGTCACTTGTCAACTGTACGTTATCCTTACGTGAAGATAATCCCGGCCTCTCGCCTCCGTGATACGAAAGATCCCACGGTATTAACACCACAGCTTGTCCTAGAGCAACAGTTCGCCATTTCTTGCGCTCTCCGGACCCCACGAATCTCCTGGCCTCTAATCTCGCATCCGCTATTTTTATCGTTTCTCTCGCACGTCTTCCCCCGCGCTATTTCTCTCTTACCCCCTTCCTATATTCCGCTCTTTATGACCTCCTCTTCCTCCTAACGTGCAGCGCTCTCCCGCCGTCATCCTCGGCTTCGAGGCTTTTAAGGTCACGAGTCGCTGCTTCGTGAACCCTTCGCTCGGTGTTCAATGGCAGAGGAACATCTTATCGCGGTAATTATCGGAACGAATACGTTGTTCCATGCTAATATGATCAGGAGCATCGATTTTGCTCCCTTGGCCTTGTTGTGCTGTGTGTGTGTGTGTGTGTGTGTGTGTGTGTGTGTCTCACGGGTTCGCTCCCCTGTTGGTTAACACGGGGCGGCTGGCTCATTCATGCCAGTCATATAGTGTGGCTCCCATGCCAATGAGATGGGGTGGCACCCATGCCAAATGATACCGGGCCGGTTCCCATGGCAGTAACACGCTCGGATGCCGTGCCAGTAACGGCGTTGCCTCCCACGCCATTGTCGGATCTGTCTCCCTTGTTTTATTCTGGATATCTTCTTCAGAATTTCCCTCCCCACAGGTCTTCATGACCTGCCATGTACTCACGATTGCTTGTATACATTTTTCTCACGTTATCTCTCGTTTTTAGGTTTATCTTCGACATTTCCCCGTCCCCATCTCGTTTACTTCCATATGTTCCTCTTCCTTCTTCTCATTATCATTCTCTTCCTTCCCCTCCTGTATTTTGCTTCCCTCTCTCTGGCCAGGTCCCCGCGGGTGCAACGGTTGGCGAGGTCCGCTAGGAGAGAGGGGGGCCATGTGGTGCCACAGGTCCTCACGTCCTGGCAAGTGGGACGTGAGCAGCTGGGGGCGTAGCCTGGGGTGGAGGCCCGTAGGGGAGGAGCATGGCCCGGGGGAGGGTTGTGACCTGGGGAGGAGATCATGAGGAGTGTAGCCTGGGGTATGAGGGATAGTGAGAGGGAGTATGGTCTGAAAAGGTCACAGTGAGGGGCGTGGCTGCTTGGCGTGAGGACCGTGAGGGCACGGTCTGTGGAGAACCATAGGGGGAGTGGCATGGGGAGGTGACCGAAGGGGAGACCTGGCCTGGGAGAGGAGCCAGTAAAGGGGTGTGATGACCTTGGAAGAGAGATTGTGGCCTGGCGAAAGAGACGGTGACCATGGATGTGGCCAGTGGAGGACTGCGACCTGGGGAGGAGAACGGTGAGGGGTGTGACCTGGGGAGTAGGAGAGTAACGGGTGGAGGATTAGCGATGGGGCGAAAGGTGTGGCCCAGGAAGAGGGATAGTGATGGGGACGGCCTTGGGTAAGGAGAGGAGCAGTGTGGGGTGCTGCCCAAGACGGAGGGTGAGGAGTGCGACCCAGAGTGAGAGGTGTGGTCTGGGATGAGAGGCAGTGTGGCCGGGGGAAGGGGCCTTACGCTTCAGCCTTGCATCATAACTAAGTAAAGGTCTTACCGGACTCCGCAGTGCTCGAAGTCAAACCGCAAGTGAAAAGTCACCTTTGGCAAGGCTTATGTTATTAGAGTTTAGTCTCGTCTAAATGAGTATATTTTTCCCTGCTACTGGAATGAGCGCAGCCTTAGGCTGCAGGAGCCTTTAGAAACGTTCTTGGGTAGCGCCAGGACTCTTTTATAGATAAATATTAATACATATATCAATAGAACTGCCCCAGGACGCCTTTCTTGTTAGGAATCCTGGCGTTTAGTCAGGGGCCGCTTCCCAGGATCTCTTGCAGCTTCAGGGCTGCGCTGCTTCCAAAAGCAGGGAAATGATGGACTCATTTGGAGTAAGAAGTTCTCTGAAGAGATTGTACTCCCGATAATACAGCCTCGCCAAAGGTGACTTTTCACTCTCGTTATAACTTCATGCAGACGGAGTCCGGTAGCATCTTTATATAATTCGTTTACATAATATATATGTTTGAAAAGCGGAAAACATTTCGCACTAAATGAAAGGTAGATTTCATCAATATTCATTGTCTTAACCTCATCCCAGTCGGTAACTGGATTACACTCAAAACGGATCTTCAATAAACTGTAATTCCCTTCGACACAAAGTCAGTTAGGTCTCGACTGCAATTCATTTAGACTCGATAACACGTCACTGCTCATTAATCAGCCCTGACATTAAGGTAATTATAATGTGCTCTCCAAGATCAGGTGTTCCTTGGAACCCGCTGCCGTGGCCTTGGGCAAGATCTCTGAACTGTCCTGTCGGGTTGGATTTCGCTCGCCCCTTTGGTCCGACGACACAAGAGTGATGATCTAATCACCCTCTAGCGCAGTTGCGCGAGTCGGTGTTTTTTTTTTTTTCTTTTACCAGCATCGTATCCCATAAATTCTATCTTTAATGTAACACAAGCTCTCTACAGCTGCTAACGTGTTATGTTACTTTACCAACAGCTACTCGTGCGAGATTCTCTTTCTTCTTTTTGCTAATTTTAGGTCGAGTATGAAACTCCTGTAAAGAAATATGATCAAATCCTTCTCATGGTAGAACCAAGTCCTTAACTGTTCAATGGGTGAAAATAAGATGCACAGTTCCGAGGCCAAATTTGAACAGACGTAGTAACTGGTAAAAAAAAGATAATGAAGATCTGTAAAGAGAGAGAGAGACTAAGAGAAGGTTGGTGGGGGGGGGGGGGGAGAAGGAGTAAGCGTTTACTTTCCCGTTACAGTTGTGGGAAATTCGAGTCATAGTTCAAATGGCTATCTCTAAGACGGCAGTCATCCCCCGTTCCTCGCACTCTGTATGAGGGCGAGTGCACTGCTGTCAACACACTTCCGATAAAAGCTAGAAATTCACCCGTGATCATCATGTGTACACGCCTGGTGACGCTTGATCGTGAGACCACGGGATTGTGCTCTATGGCGCTGCTGGGGCGACTTACACCTCGAGGTTCGCTGGCCAGGCGGTTTCATATGTGAGGTGCTGAGTAAACTTAGAGTAGGGCGTCCGATTGTTCCCATAGCCATTTACCACAAGCGGGTGGCAGCTTCACCGTTACCTAGGTGGTCATTTACCATGGGAGAGGAGGCTTCAAGGTTACCCACCTCCGTCACCAAGCTTCGGTCTCTCACCAAAGGGAAGAAAGCAAGGGACTTGTTTCTGGCAATCCCATTTTTTACTCACCGGGTGGAAGGAAGCCTGAAATTATCCCTCCTGGTCAATCATTATAAGGAAGGAAGGTTTCTTCTGCTCGCCTCCCCCCTCCCCTACCTCCCGGGTATATATTGTGGTAGTGATAGTAAAGGAAAGGGAGGATGGGTGGATCAGTTGTGATAATCGTGGGGTTGGGGAGGTGATTGTTGCTGGCAGGACGCAAGATGGTGGTTGCCATCGCCGGCATTAGTAAAGGCGGTGGAGTGAGACGAAGTGGTTGTAATCATGACACAGAGGGAACGGCAGGGTTTGGAGAAATGTTCATTAATTATCTGGGGACAATGGCGGGGCGTTTAAGTCGTCTGTATTCGCCGGAGACGCCGATGAAATTGAGGAGAAGAGAGGTCGAGGAGACTGGTGTAATGGAGTGATAGAATTATAGATATGAAATGTTGCATAGGATGAGCACTTCAGAAGGCGAAACATCAGTGGAATATATATGCCTAGACGAGGACATGTGTACGGGACCAAAGCCATAAGAAATAAGGAATCTACTTCGAGTCTTGCGGAGCGGCTCTAATTCTGGAGGTTCGGTTACGTGAGGTAGTACTAGTCTTCATGATTTCGTGCGTGATATCTTTGTGTATACGACGACAAACGCAATCTTGCATGACGGCATATGGTACTGTAGGCAAGACAAACGAAGGAGATTGGAATGATGATGATGATGACGATGATGCTGCCTAATGATACTTCACTCCTTCGAAACCCTCGTCTTGCGGGTGCCGACGACCACAGAGGGGGGGACGCGCGCTGTGGCACCGCGGTGGTCCTCCCTCACAAAGAGGCAGAGGCGTCCGCGCGCACGGTTACCTGCCAAGGTGGTGACGACAGATAGACGGACAGACATCATCTCTCGTCGTGTTGATCAGTCACGGTAAGAGCCTAAGGGGGATGGTGTTGGTCACCACGGGCTTGGTGACTGCCTCCAGTGGCGAGATGGTGAGGCGTTGCGGTAACCATGCTTGGTAAAGAGAGACGATTATCTTTTTCTTGGTGAGAGAGATGACCATCTCTCTTTGTGAGGAGGACCGAAGACACTTTTTTTTTTTCTTTTTTTCGTTGGACGAAAGAAAACGTAAAGAGATGGGACATATGTCTTTTCGTGTGGGTGTGGTGGAATATCTTCCTGCATAAGGAGGTGTGACGATTCGACTCTCTCTGAGGGGACGGATTCTGGGTTACGTGACGAAATGTAAGGTCTTGAACTTTCATACGAGGAGGTGATGATATTCCTTGGTGAGGAGACGTGATGATCCTCGTTAAGGAGAGATGAAGACCTTGGCAGAAGAGAGTGGAGGAGGACGTACATGGGGTGAGGTGGGGTGGCGGGTGACCTTCCATAGAGAAGATATGTGAGGATATTTCATGATGAGGCGAGATGAGGATCATCCTTGGTGAGGATCGACTGTGGTGATGGGGAGGTGTGAATCGCTGTGTGCATGAGGAGAAGAAAGGAACGCATTTAATGCGTAAAAAAGTGTGTGTCTCTTAGTTTGTTCAGGAAGTGTTGCTCTTTCCTGTCGAATCATGATGCACTATCGTGGGAAGATCCTTTTTGTAGAGGAGGGAGAGGAGACTGTATCAGTACTGTGCTTGGGAGGGTTGCAATTATATCTGTATCTAAGGAGAGACAAGAGAGAATATCCATTCAGCTGTGGGTATAGTTCGAGCTACGACAGTAAGAATCTGTAGAGGTTTATGGGTTACAGTTTGAGTGTATCTAGTCTTTTCCTGTATTCTCTGTTTTTCTGTACGCTGATGCAGGTTTGATGGTCGGTCAATATGATAATACTTCAACACTAGTTTTTTGGCGACGAGATGAGCATAGTGACTGGCTAATGGCCTCTATGAAAAAGCGGTTATCATGAAACTTCTAGTACACTCGAGTTTACCAGTTTCAGTTTTTCTTTTTTACATTACTAGATTGCTTCTTGATAAGATATATGTAAAGAAAAAGAAAAATTATTAAAAAAACAATCAAATACAGAAGTCTGTGAGATGATGATGATGATTTGTCGGGTTGTCTAACTGACAAGCGAAAAAACAGGCCTTCAGTGTTCCTGCCGTAAGCAGACCCAAGGCACATAAGGAGGCTCGTCATGGGGACAAAGCTGGCCTAGAAAATATATCCATACTCCAACATGAAATGTAGCTGTGTGAGCCACGCGATACTAGAGAGAGTTGATGCACCTGCTCAAGGTATTTTCTCTTATGGCACATGCAGACTATTTATTGGAGAAATCTTTAATATCATTTACCATTTTTGTTGCGGAATTTAATGCACTTCAGTCTATGGAAGGACACAGACAGATATTTGAGTGTATATATATATATATATATATTACACACAAATTCCTGACCTGATTTGGTTAAGTCTGATACGACTCGCATGTAAAGTTTCGTCGTAATATCTCCTTATTTATTTGCTATACTGGAGTCACTAAATAAGTAGAACCGTCCTGTTAACCTTCATATAAACACTCATTGTCTGTCTCGTTCATAATGAATATATGTACCTCCGAGGTATATATTGCTTTCTACACTTATATATTGCATAATTAGGCATGATAAGCTTCATACCATCATATCTAAAGCACAGGTCCTCTGACATTCGAGCAGACAGTATTTTCCTGTCTTGACTTCTGGGCAACCTTTAATTTATTCGTAGCTTCGAAAGGAGAGAACATCAAGCAATTATTGCATGTATGTGCCCCCAGTGTGTACGTGCTAAAATGTATTGTATCATTGTCAAACAATTCATTGTAATTCCTCGGAAATATTCACATTGGTATCTCACATCCTCTTGGGCCTTCTCACCCTAGAGTCTTAAGAAACCGTTTCCACGCTGGACGTAAACTTGTAATCCCCTGATGTATCGGGTCACGGGGTCAGGCGAGTGCAACAGAGCCCGGGCCCCAAGAACAAACATAAAAAGGGACCTGAAAGACTTTTATTATTCGTGATTATAGTCAATTAATTACCAGGTGTCTCGTCGGTCAGGTTCATTGGGGGCTGGTGTTTCCCGCGTTGTTTATTCTTGATAAACATTCATAAACCGTCGATGGTGTGTGTGTGTGTGTGTGTGTGTGTGTGTGTGTGTTCGTGTTCTCCACTGAGATCGTGTAAGTCCGCATTCTCATTACCCTTGTTACAGTCTGTTGTGGCAGTTTATGAGCAAGATCTCTTTGCCTCGAAAGGTGCTCTATATTCGTTGGTTAAAAAAG
>JAYMFT010114958.1:0-27566 GCA_038088735.1 Panulirus argus
TTGGAAATATGAACGGAAAATGAAGCGCCTTTCGAAATAAAGAGAAATTAATACAACGCCGGTGAAAACGTGTGTGTGTGTGTGTGGGGTGCCCGCCTTTCACACACGTTCCGGCTGATCCGTGCGCTCTGGGTCGGCAAATAAATCCCATTCACGCCCCCCCCCCTCCAGCCTGTGCCACAGACATCACTGGCTGTCATCCCTCGGGGTCTGTGCCACACGCAGTTCCCGTCCGTATCCCTCGACCTGGGAGACACAGGACTATGTATCTTGCTTGCTTCTGTGGCCCACGCTGTGCCAGCGTGGGGAACGACCCTTCGTCTGAGGTGATGTTTACAACGAGCTTGTCTCGAGTGGCGTCCTGTTGCTTGTCAAAACTGGACTCATAGCCTTCACCACGACGGTACGACCAGTGACGACAACAGTACTCCCCTTCACCACGACGGTACGACCTGTGGTTATCGACAGGCTGGTCGTTACTCGCAAGGATCATACCGTCTTGCTCAGGGGTCGTACTTACAAATACATCTTTCTCTCTCTCCTTTCCTCCTGCTCAGAGCCACAAAACAATATGTTCCCGCTGGACAGGACGACAAATCTGATGACGTGTCGTCATGCTGGCCAGAGTTGGGTCAGACAAGCTTCATAAAGCCATCCTACAGACGGAAGGACAGACTGCTGGCTATGCTAACGCATCACACTGTCTGTCGGCCATATATTAAGAGGTCAGACCCCTCGACGGGCTATAGTCTGGCTATTCTCAGAGCTCAAACCCGTGACAAAATGATTGCACACACGATATAAAATTGGCGATGTTTAAAACCCAAACTAAACATCTCCCAACGACAAAGCTCACTTCAAACACGAGTAAAAGGCAGCGAACGGGAATAAACATTACCCATATCTCACCGTGAACACAACTTGGGGCAAGTTTAGAGTTTACGAGTATACTTGAGAAAGTTTGAGAGACGTGGCCACGCGGGTGTAAAACTCTCTCTCTCTCCCTGTACGACACAAACTCTAATATACGCTCAAAATATATATATTTAAGTGTACACGTACACATGCACGAACACACACACACACGCACAAAATATACACGTACACACACGCACGCGTACACACGAGAGTAAAACTCGCTTCCCGTAACACAAACAATAATAACACGTACAACATTCAACACATATATCATTAGAAATTTCCTCTCCAGTCTTGTACTTCTACTACTACTAATAATAATGATAATTATAATATTCATCCATATTTCTTCAAGTGCATTTTGTACCCCACACCTTTCATATTCTCTTAAAATGTTGAAAGTAATGAGAGGGAAACACTTCTGCGAACTGCATTGTGAAATGCTGAAACAGTTCAGTAATTGCACGAGTTATTTCCCGAGGCGCTTTGAGAATATTGTTTCGTTAGAGAATCCGATCAGTTTTATGCCTTCCACTGCCATTGTGTTCAGCACTCGACCACTTGGCGTCCGTCCGTCTGTCTGTGTGTGAGTCTCTTAATTTTTCATACTTTTCTCCGTCACTCTGTCAATTCCTATATCTGTCTGTATTACTACATTTGTTTATATTTTGGTAATCATCATGTTTGACGGAATGGACGTGTGTTAGGTTTAAAGTATAGCGTGTTTCTGGATAATGTCATTTTTTTCTTTATTTCATTTCGCATTTCCTCAGTATCGCAAGAGGACCGGTATTACTACAACACATTCAGTACGGTTTTAAGGTAGCGTCATGCGCCTCGGTGACCTTACGCCTTCCCCCTTCTGTCGAGCTCATGAAGGCATAAGTCAAACGCTTCCCCAATACAGTATTTCAAAAGGAAAAAAATCTTTTTAAAGTGCTGTATTCTGAAGACAACCGTGTTTACCGGCGAGGGAGCCGCCGGGCATCGAGGTAGTTGGGAAATCCAGTCACCACGCTTGGTTGCCCCTCCTCTCCCAGACAAAGCCTCCACGGCTGTACCAACCACCGCTGAAGCGTTTGGTGGTTTGGGCTTTAGGCCTAACGACTGCCAGGGTCTCGTTAAGGCAGTTAAGTCATGACAACAGCCAAAAAAATGTTACGCACCTTCAGTTGTTAATGTTACCATAAACTCGTATAAACATTGTCGGATGTAAGGGCCTCGCACAAACTGGTCCCCCCCCCTATACCTACTCAAATGAAAAACAGGCACGACCAGATGAATGCCGTCGCTCTCATTGGCTGATTGCTCTGCCATAACATCACCTGGGTTCTGAACGGGCACACTTCTCTTTGTTCCCGCGTCACGCTAACTCCTTTTGTCTAGAGAATCGCTGTTTCTTGACGCATTCTTGATAAAAACACGCGAGAGCAAGTATTCACATATCGAGGGTCGTCCCTGACACCTGATTCAACGTATTTGTCGTAAATTCTACCGGGCATGCGCACAGAATCCGGTAATCTTTCTGCCTGATGCATTGGGCATCCTCTGTCCTACTCTCGCTTGAGTCTTTAAAGGTAAAAAACACCACCAGTTTAAGCCATCATGGATCCCCAGGGAAATGAAAATATAAAACCACAGTTTCCGAAATACATCTTCTTGCTACTTAATCATATTTACAAAACAACTTTGATGTCAGAATCAGAGTCTTTGCTTCAAAATGCTATTGAACGTTTCCATTTATGATCTGAAACGCCGTTGCTCGGCGTCACAAGTAAATGTGATGCGACACCGGCCGTACATACTCCTTGCGTCACACGTTACGGTTGCCATGTCAAGAATAAAAGAGAAAACTTTAGAAAGCCGTGAAAGCAGCGGCTGTATCCGTGCGGGTTGACTGCTGCAACCATTATATCATCCCTCGCTTTTAGGAATAACTTTCACTTCTTTGCTTCGTCCAGACACTCGTGTATTACTTACTAAAATGTTGTTACAAAGTGGAAGCTGTCGGCTCCGCTTCACAGTATCTGAGAGCACTTGGGTTACGGTACGCTTAACTAAATCGTACCATGGGTCAAGCTACCCTAAGCTCGATATCATACGTTAAGCTACAGTAAGCTGGGTGATAACTAGGTAGATTGTATCAAAGATTAAGCTTAATCAGGCTGGGTAATACCTCAGAGACGTAAAGCTAAAGTTGGTTAAATTGGTTTATCCCTTATGCTAAGACAGGCTGGCTTTTTTATCCCCGTATGTTCCCTAACGTAACCCGGACCGTAACTGAGGTAAGCCCGGGTTATACTGACGAGATAGGCTTTCCTGACCAGCTCCATCTGCTACTAATGATTCTGCATACTCGTCTGATTTGTTTTCAGACGTCTGGTCCTATGTGGCCCAGCCACACACAGACAGGGACACAGAGAGAGAGAATCGTTTAGCAAGCAGTCCTGTGGCCATACCAAGATAATCATGTTTCTTATAGTCCATCTACAACTGCATCTGAATGAACAAAATAAAAAAGTTTAGCTGTAGGTGGCACGAGAAGGCCGTCCCATAACCCGTCTTGCCTACAAAAGACCAGACGACTGACTCCGCCAAAACATGCTTTACCTCAACACCGAACAAAGCCCAGTCAGGAGTCTTCCAACGCGGTAAAATAAAAGCTTAAAAACCTTGATCCACTTCAAGTAATTAGCCAGACCCATTAAACAACCCAGCCTTCCACGCTGTGTCGCCCCAACTACATAATGTCGCCCGCCCGCCTGCTTCGGAGTCCGTGAACGCTGGTCAAAACATCACGAGTCAGGCAATACACGATGCCTTAGCTCAGAAAACTACATCACTATCAATGGTATACATGGAATACGTACAGATACTAGCGCCATCTACGATCGTTCTAGTGTACAAGGTCTTGCTCCCATTTTCTTTAATCATTTCCCACCCCCCTCCCCCGTTTATTGTCAAACTACCCGAAGGAAACCGCCTTGTTCCGCGCCTTACCCGTCCCGTTATGGAGGCTGGGGTCGGGGTGGGGGTGGAATGACGGGCCAACTTCTCCTTACCCGACTGACGTCACATCTAAGGGCTTACGTGACGTCACCGAGGCTGGGTGCTCCACACCTGTGAATCACACGACTCTAGGAACCCGTGACGTCACCTGTGGAGTCTCCACACACCTGTGAGTGTTCACAGTTTCGACTTTACGGTCATGTGGCTGGCGACGGACGACGCCTCTCACTCTAAGAGCCCAGGGAAAATTGATGTAAAATCACCTCCCGCCATTAGGAAGCCAACATATGAACATAGCCACAAGCACTGCAGAAAGAGGCGACGGCCATTATCCACGGATGAGGTGGTTCGCGGTAGTTACGGAGCGCAGCAAGCCGACAACGGCATCAGTAAAGTAACCCATCCAAATCAGCAAATAGTAAAGCAAATGAACTATAGGAGCGATATTACGTCTCATCATCTTTTACCACGGTGCCTGGGCCTCACGCACTCAGGAAGGGGAGAGAGAGAGAAGCTGGGAATTAAAAATCTCACATTATAGAAAATGGGAAGTGGGCTCTACACCATGCAAATAAAGCGCGAACCCAGAATCTATAAGATGGAGAATGACTGTGTACCGATTTCCACCACTATCGTCATTCAAGTTATGAAGGTTTTTCGCTACTGTCGTACAACAGAATCACAACAGCCGTTGTAGAAATCTATCTGTACTTACAGACAACTGTGACTTTTTATTACATATGTAGTATGCGCACGAACGCACGCTTCACTACCGGGCGTTCTTTGACACGTGTTCTCTTTATTTTCCACGTGACGGCTTGTGAGCAGCGGATTGAGCGTTTTCAGAACGGGCGTGCGTGCGCGCGCTCGTTGTAGCCGAAATGAACAGACGGTAAGGTGGACTCTCCCGGGAACCCACAGGGTGACGCAATGGCGCAACGCGGCCGTTCAGTGGCGCAACGCAGCCGTTCAAAAAGTGTGCGATGATCTACGCGTGGAATTGACACGCGTTTGGCTGCTCCCATACACACGTACGCCTTCCCCCCGCGTCACTCTCCGGTCCATCAGGTTTTCCCCCTTTTACTAAACCCAATCACGCCGTAGAAATGTTACGCCATACGTGGGTGCGCGTGTGTAGCGACGCCATCGGCTCAATGTAGGAGTCGGGGGCCGATAGGGCATCACAGAAAATGGCGAAGGATAAAGTACCGAAACTTAATAGAAAACTGAAACTGAGGGATAACTTATGTAAGCTTATCAACATCAAATGCGTGAAGATTGGCACGATAAATGTACTGAGGATCTGAAACAGAGTTTACAACACAGACAAGTCGGTGATGAATATTCATGAATGTTACATTAATACGACGAGACTGTGAACAATTACTATGTACGAGTGTTCAAGAGGTGTTCAGATGTTCATCAATTCGTGTTGTGTACGGTCTCCAGGTTGCAAAGGTGTTCGTCTATACAGTTCACGTAATATACGTGTGAGAATCTCATTCTATGGAAACATCTTCTCCAAATATCATCTGAAGTCTGAACTGTGGTGGAGTACGTGGCTGACTGAAGATCCACTTCATGAGAAGCGACGGAAAGTCTTCCCAATGGTGTGTGGAGACCTGTGGTGTGTGTGTGTGTCCCATGTGTGTGTAGTCAAGACATCTGGTAACGCTGGGAGGATCAGAAAGTTGACTTACGGCTGAGAACTGAGGTTGCCACTGTCACAGGGCTTCCCCAGTGGCAGGGACTTCTAAGTGTCTGTCAGTGTGCCACTGTGGGAGTCCACTCAACTAGTGTGGGAACCCGGCTTGCTATGCCGGCCCTCGGCCCACACGTTTCCCACACACACACACACCGTACATCACGTTACTTGTGAAGGAAAAAATCTTCACCCACCTCAGGTAAAATCAGATAAATAAATAGTTTAGGTCAACATGGCGTGAAGCATCTGATACGCCGTGACGTCACCACCCTTATTAACCTTATACCAGAACCAAGGAATTACTTTTTCCTGTCGTTCTGTTTTCCTCTGTTTAAACATGATGTCCAACAAATATATATAAAACATGTGCAACTCAGTACTGTCTGTAAACGTGAAAAGAACCACCGACCTAGTCGTCATCTCTGTCCACAGCTTTGGCGGGAGTTTGAGCGGAGGTGATGATGGCGTCGTCTGTATCGCTGGGCCGGCGGCCGACGGTGGACGGTACCGCTGCCTGGGTGTCGCTCCTGCCGGTGCTCCTGGCGCTGTCGACGCTGGCAGGGGAAGCGACGGGCCTCGCCCCCGCCAGGAGACCCGGCCAGAGGCAGAGGACGGCCGTCTGTCCTCCGGAGACTGACCTCCTACCCTGCGCCTGCCTTTTGCGTGGCAATGGCGTCCACATCATGTAAGTCACAACAGTCTTCCCTGAGGTTAAAACATCTTTATTATACATCATATTATATCAATTTCTATTCAAAACTGACATTCTTTCATTGTGTGACAAGAGAAGTCATGATTCGTATATATAATGGGGGTTAAATCTGTCTGTATATGGATGAAGAGTATACTAGACATTTCTAGATAATACAAAGTCACCAAACTTACAAACAGTTAACTGTACAGATTTTGTACAGACGGATCAGGTCATCCACACACACGAGCACATACGGGCCTCACAATCGGTACCCTTCACTATCACTTGGCCCTAACCACCATCATCACTATCTGCCCCTTCTCACCACCAACACCTGATCCCCTGCACCACCCGGAACTGATCCCCTAGCCCTCCGCAGGTGTGAGAACAGCGAGCTGGAGGTGGTGATGTCGTCCATGGAGGCGCTGATGAAGCGGGTGCTGAGGGTGGAGGAGCTCCACCTGGTGGGAAACCGCATCCCCGTCTTGCCCGGCAGGATCTTCGGCTCCATACAGGCAAGTGACCACCCTCCAGGGTCTCTAAACCCACCAGTCCATCTGTAGGATGTCGGCTGTATAGGATCTTACAGGCTGTGTAGCTATACGCGAGTTATCTGCTTTGTTGTATAATCATGCTTGGTTCTCTTGAGGAATACGTATGTTCTTTACGGTATAACTTAAGGCTTCTAATTCTCCCTGTGGTTAGTTAGAGATTTACAAGTGTTGCAACTCATTTTCTTGGGCTGTTTAGCTACTGTCGTGGCGATTGCACAGGTTTTTGATAATGTGGAGTGAAACCTTACATTTCATGTGACCCACTCGCTTCCTCGTCCCGTTCCAGATCAACAAACTGTTCCTCACCAACAACGAGATGGTCAGCATCACCCGTAACGCCTTTGCCGGGCTGGAGTCGACGCTGGAGCACCTCTACATCTCGGAACCCTGGCTCTCCGACCTCCCCTTCGACACCCTGGACAACCTGGCCAACCTCAGAACCTGCGTGATCGAAAACACGGACATCGCCGAGATCCCCAGGCTGTACTCCCTCTCCAAGCTGGAGTTCTTGAAGATAGACGGATCAAGGGTGGCCAGCATTCCCTCAGCAGCCTTCCGCTTCATGCCCAACATGAAGAAGGTTCACATCGCCAACAGCCAACTGAAGAAGATCGACGGCAACGCCCTAGAAGGTCTGGTCTACCTGAAGGAGGTGAACTTCTCCAATAACGTCATCGACTGGATCCATCCTCGAGCTTTCCGGACCCTCAACACGGTAGAGCACCTTTCCCTGGCAGGCAACCGGCTCTCGGGCGCCGCCATGGCCGTTCTCGCCACCAGGGAACTGAAGGGGCTGAAGATTCTCGACCTCAGCGGGAACCTGATCAGAGAGTTCTCCAAGGGAACCTTCGTGGATATGCCGACGGTAAAGGTGATCGACGCCAGAGACAACCAGATCTCCAAGATAGAGCACGGCGCCTTCTTCAGGCTGCCGGCTCTGCGGAGGATCAACCTCGGCGGCAACCTCCTGGAGGAGTTTCACGCGGACATATTCACAGAGTCGCCCAATATCGAGCACCTCAGCATCGCCAGAAATAACCTGACGTTTATGGCCGAGATGCGATACATCGCAAGGACCCTCCCAAACCTCAGGAGCCTGGACGTGAGCGAGAATCGTCTCCAGATCGAAAACACAAGAATTTTCCACGGGCACGATAAGCTAGAAGCCCTGAAACTGGGCCACAATGAGATAGAAGTTTTACATCCGGATCTATTCAGAGACCTACCAAGCTTGAGGGAACTGTATCTCAGCAATAATTTCATTCAGAGTGACTTTGATGGAAAAATATGGGACCTTCCAGAGTTACGGGTTCTGGATCTGTCTTACAACGATTTGAGGAAGGTGGACGCTCGGCTCCTGGAAGGGGTGCCGCAGGTGACTAGCTTGGACCTTAGTTTCAACGTCATCACCGACGTGGCGCAGAACGCCTTCACAGACGCCGTACACATGAAGAACCTCAACATGTCCTTCAACGGTATAGCAAAACTTCCTGGAGACGTCTTTGCAAGCCTCGGCGAACTCTTTGAACTGGAAATGAGCTTTAACGAACTCCTGGCGCTGGACAGCAGGCTTTTCAAGGGCCTCACTTCTCTCGAATTTCTGCACCTTACTCACAACCAAATCGTGACTATTGACGTAACCGCCTTTAAAAATGTCTCCAAGTTGCGATACTTGGACCTCTCGGCGAACCTCATACAGGACATCCCCACGGAGACGCTGGGCAAGCTGACTTCCCTGGAAGTCCTCAAGCTTCACCGGAACGCCATCAACCAACTCCACGACGATTTCTTCCTCGGCCTCGGCACCGTCGAGCACCTAGACCTCTCCAGCAACCACATCCAGTCTCTGGGTCAGACTGCTTTCCGGGACTTGAGCACTTTACGAGACCTTGATCTGAGCGTTAATTACATACAGAACCTCCACCCTGATATGTTCTCCACCACGAAACAGCTGGAGAAGCTGAACATAAGCCACAACTACGTCGCAGACCTCGGCCACCACACCTTTGACAATGTGAAGCGCCTCAGGATACTCGACCTAACCAACAACTCCCTGACCGAGTTAGGGGAGGTGGTCAAGGGCCTATCGTCCCTCCAGGGCCTTTTCTTGAGCGACAATTACGTCAGCGAGTTGAAAAACACTTCCTTCAGGGACGTTCCATCCCTGAACGTCCTCAGGTTTAAAAACAACGGCCTCCAAACCTTTGAATCAGGGACGTTCCACAACATGAACTCCCTCATCATCCTAGACCTGCAGGACAACCATCTCGTTGAACTGAATCCCGATTCCTTCGCGTCAATGAGGTCACTGGAGGAGCTTAAGATCAGCAGGAACCAGATTTCGATCGTGAAGGACTTCGCCTTCTCAGACCTCCGGTCTCTCAGGAGTCTAGAGCTGCAGGACAACGTCATCACGGAGATGGGGGCTCACGCCTTCCAGGGAATGCCTTCCATGAAGTTCATGAACCTCAGCCGCAACGGCTTCCAGGAAATTCCAGAAGACGCTTTGGCCATGCTGAGGTCCCTGGACGTCTTGGATCTCAGCTGGAATTACATCCTGGAAGTCAAGGATTCCAGTTTTCGTCGGCTGGAATGGTTAACAGTCTTAATGGTACGTTGCTGAATCTCGTCTTCATTACTACCAATACCCGTCTGTGTACGAGTGCACTGTCCTCAACACGTTTTCTTCAATACCTTGCACAGGTTCATAGCCAGGACCCATCTTCTATACTCGCCCATCCTGCCCCCATGATCAGTACCTGTCCCTTACCCTTCACTACTATCCATCTTCTGACAATTATCCACTTCGTCCTCTTCCATACTATTCCTTCTTGCCGCCTCCCTTCCCTTCCCTTCATCTTCAGCAGTCGCCATCCTTTTCGCGCGTGTGTTCAGCCTTCATCGCCTCAATGTGGCGTCCGTGTAATGCAAGTTCCTCGCCCGCAGCTGCACGACAACGACCTGTGCCACCTGTCGGAGGAATCGTTCGCCAGGCAGCGCGCCCTGCGGGTCCTCACCCTCCACAACAATCAGCTGAGGCGCCTCCACCTCCACGCCCTCGGCAACACCATCAACGGCCTCTCCCTCCTGGATATGAGCGGTCAGTGCCCGGTTCACATCAGGGTCGCCATGAGTGGAGGGGTTATGACGGGTGACGACTCAAGCTGACCTCAGGCTGACCCTGGTTCAGAGGTCATGTTCACTGAAGTTACAGTAGGTCAGGTCAAAGCCAATGCAGGTCAAGGGTCACGTTGACTAAGTGGGTCGTTGGTAACGTACTCTTACAACAGAGGTCAAGGGTCACGAAAGCCCCTTAAGCTAGTACCGTTATCCTTGTATCATTTGCAGGTAGTTGTTATTGCCTTTTCCATATTTCCCTGCGTTGTGAGTAACACGTACGTGACGTTATGGTTCCAGGTAACCCGTTCCAGTGTGACTGTGACCTGGTGTGGCTGCGGGAGTACCTGCTGGAGGACCCGACGGAAGGCCGGGGCCCCAGGACCACCATCCTGGGGGAGTCCATGCGAGGGGTGCCCGTGTGCGCCGCCCCGTCCCAGTACCAGGGGCTCCCCATCACCGAGGTACGTGCCCCCTCCCCCCCTCTGGGCCAGAGGTAACCCCTCCTACATCATAACCCCCATGAAACACCTGCTGCCCATACAAACGTTTCTGACAGGTGTAACAGCTGTCTCATGTCTTCCTCCTCGTGCTCCACACAACTAGTAACTGGTGTCACAAATATGCAAACACCACACGCATTCAATTTCTAAATCAAAGCTGAAGTCATCTAAGGCGTTCCCTCTACTCTATCAACACCTTTTTCCCATCAACACGTATCGAACGTAGTCAGAGCTTTTGAAACAACCGGAAGCTCCCCGCCGGCCATGTTGCCTCACCCGCCACTACCAAAGCATAGGATCTGTGTGTGCACTGGTATGTGCATGTGTGAGGCAAGTGTGTATGTAGCGTCATAGTGCTAGTGTGCGTGTGAGACCGAGGTCAGGTCTGGTCAGGTCAACTTACGACAAAGCTAAACAGTACAACGGAAAACGTCCGTTTGCTGATACCCGAAAGATGGGGCACGGTTGCCCTACTAACCAATATATGGACATTACAGTCATGGGAGATAGATAGATAGAGAGAGAGAGAGAGAGAATCTTGTCTCAAATTTCAGTCATACCATCGTGGAATTTAAAGTAAAAGTTCGTGTAAGATGAAGAGGTACGCCCTTAGAACAGTTGATGGGCTGACGTTTACGTTCAGAGATCTGCATTACCACTCACATCCTGCTCTTTGTGGAGTTCGTTATCAGTCATTAACCTTGACAACAGGCCTCAGTAGCCACCGTTTGACCTGTGTTAAGACGGTAATGGGTTGTTTGACAGAATTAACCCCTCGAGAGAGTCGATGCGACCCTTAAAAACGCGAAAACAACGTAGCAGAGGTCAGGTCAAAAGGCCTGGCCACCACACCCAAGACTCGCACCGCCGCAGTAAAGCGATCGTCGTGAGGAGCGACGGACGTCGTCTCCCGCCGTCCAAAATCGTCAGCGGCCACGATGCGGAGCGCGTGTCGCGTGCGAGTCCCGCTCGCGTGACGAGCGTGTTGGCTCATACACCCAGAGTGACACACCACCCCCCTCCCCCCACCCCCAGTGGGCCACCACACGCCTCCCTGGGGGTGTGCTAACGTGGCTGCCAAGTCCCCCGTCTCGACCGCTGGCGGACTCGACACACAGTACCACGAGAACCATCCAACACTGTACCACGAACCCTCCAACACTGTACCACGTACCATCCAACACGGTACCACGCTTTGAAGGATAGCGTAGGAACAGCAAAATGGCCAAGTCTGGCAACCCGTCTGTCCCAAGAGGGTAATCCCGATGGGACAACGCGCGTAAACCAGACCCGTCCTGAAAGTAAACACTAAAAACGGTAACTGGTGTAAGATAATACTGAATTAAAAATCTTAATAGTTATATTACAGTTCATTTCCTTGGTGCTGTTCACTGCTCACGAAGCAGACCTTCAGATGTTTCTTCTTTAGCGATCTTTGGGTATATTAATAGCTGAAGTAATGAGCTGTCACAGAACACAGTTTGATTTTGACAGTAATTCCAATGTTGTTGCCTCCTCCTTCTCGCCGGACCTGAACAACACGGCCCTTGCCCCGCCCCCCTGCTGACCTGACCACCCGACTCCTGCTGACCCCGGCAACAGGTGCCGGTGAGTGCCTTCCTTTGCGAAGGGCGGCCCATAGGCGGGCCGAAGAAGGAGGCGTGCGTGCCCAGGTTCCTGGACCCCCTCCTCCTCACCCCCAACCAAGCAGGTCAGTCACAAACTAACTACTCACACGGGTAGAACCAACTTAAAAAAACAATGAGTTTATATGAGAATGAACTGTGAGTCTGTATCAACCTCATACACTTAACGTAAAGGGGAACGGGCGAGTAGATGTACGGACTGATAGATAGATAGTATTTCTGTATGCCTGCCTGCATTTTGTCTATCGTTTTCCTATCTCTTTTTCCTCTCAATTCTGTATTTGTACCAACTCGTGTCTGAGGCCCATGGCATGTGTTGCAGGGGCGCCGCCCAACCCTGGGGCCATCAACACCCTCCTCCAGCTGGCCAACCTGTCTGAGGCCGCGACGGGCGCCTCCTACCTCGACTACAACAACCCCATCCTGGTGCATGACCTGCCTGGCCTCGTCTCCTCCACCACGGCTACCACCTCCACCACTATCTCCACCACTACTACCACCACCACACCGGCCACAGCGGCAGTATCCGCCAGCAACCCAACGGTGGCTCTGTCCACCACACAACAGGTAATAATAACAGGTCACAACAGTCTGAATGACCATAACACTGTACCTGCCGAAATCTTCCTCATCAAGGAATTAATTAATATTAAAGATGGCCTCATATTCTCTAGTTTAGACTACCATGAACTAAATTACTGCCTTGCAGCTCTATGTACAAAATAGTTTTCTCTTCACAATAATTCTATGTATCATTTTTAAGTTTTTCTATTAGAAAATTATATAACATAATTTTTCTGAATGAAATATATCATTATCATAACTCCGAGGTATCGTTGTTCCGGACCAAAATGGTCCTTATTACCCTATGCTTACCGCCGCGCCCTCATGCTAGGGCTGTAGTCAAGTGTAGCACTATCATCATCACACACCTGACAGTGTCGTGGTGTTCCAGGTGGCGGCGGCGTCGGGCCTGCACACCGTCACGGGCGACACGCCCACCATCTACGCCGGCTCCTCCTCCTCCTCCGCCGGGCCCACGGACGCCCCCCAGCAGACGACCACGGAGGCGGGCTTCCTGGGCGGGCTGCGGCTTCCCACGCTGCCCAACCTGCTCGAGTCCATCTCCAGCCTCCGGCTGCCCCACGTGGGCCTCAACCTGGACTGGGGAGCCTTCCCGTCCATCGGGCGGCAGGAGTCGGCCGCCGTGAGCAAGTTCGGCCCCGTGGAAGGCCACAAGCCCATGAAGGGGCCGGACGACAAGCAGCCCATCTGGATCGACGGGCCGACCAGCCCTCACCCCCTCTTCCCGCCCCCTCCGCCCGCTAGGGGGTCCACAGTCCACCCTACCCCGCCATCTGCCGCCCCTGATAGGCAGCCGGGGGCGGGTTCCCGGCCCCGCCCCTTCGCGGGTCAGGAAGAGGGGCGTGGCCAAGGATCAGGGAGGCCCCGCCCCTTCGCTGGTCAGGGAGAGGGGCATGGTCAAGCGCCAGGAAGGCCCCGCCCCGTCATCAGCCACGATGAGGGGCGCGGACAGGCGTTGGAGGGGCCCCAGGTGCCACTCAGGGGCCCAGGGCTTCCCTTCAGGTTCCCCGAGGGCCAGGGAGAGAGGCTCCGGCCAGGGTTGCCCGGCGTCGTAGTGCCGGTCAGGCGACCAGTGAACGTGTGGGGAGAGCGCGCCCCGCCTGGCTCCTCCCCGGGGAGCAAGCCCGTGCTGCCGGCCGTGGCACACGCCGGACCGGGACCCAACTCCGGCACGCCCTTCCTCCCCGGCCTCTCGACCCACCAGCCGGGCCACGGCGCCCACGGCCGACCGGCCATCATCGCCGCCCACCACTCATCGCCATCGCCGCTCCTGACATCCACCCTACTTTCTAACTCCCAGGGACCTTCCACCAAACCCCCCGGCCGCTTCCCCCTGATCACGGTACCTCCAGGAAGTAAGGGCCCCCAGCGAGGGAAGACGGGCTCCCAGGGCGGCGAGGGCAGCCCCAAGGGGAAGCCGCAGTGGTCGACACCCGAGATGATCCACCCCGACTCCGGCGTGTCCCACTACCAGCCGGGGGAGCCCTTCCTGCCCTACAGGCCGCCCGACCCTCGCCACCCCATCACCGTGGTCCAGCCGCCTCACATCTCCCTCCCCCAGCAGGGGTCCCGCTACGCGCCATTCCTCCCCACGCCCGTCCGGCCCCCGACCCCGTCCGACATGTCGCCCTCGGAGACGCAGGCGGTGGACGGCAACAGCCTTGTGCCCCGCAATACTGACGACAACCCCACCACACCCACGGCTGCCCCACCACCACCCTCGTCGTCTCCGCAGGGAGACCAGGGCATCAGGCCGCTCCTCGGCCAGCCCCCCAGAGACCAGGGAATCAAGCCACTGACCGACCAGCCCCCCAGAGACCAGGGCATCAAGCCACTGACCGACCAGCCTCCCAGAGACCAGGGCATCAAGCCGTTCCTCGACCAGCCTCCTAGGGACCAGGGCATCCGGCCACTACCCGACCAGCCTCCCAGAGACCAGGACACGAAGCAGACCTCCTCCAGTACAGTCCTCAGCCGACCCCCACTCCCCAGCTCGGCCACCAGTCAGTCGCGACCCCAGGCGACGGGTCAACTGGACATCGTGTCCTCCTTCAAATACCCCGCGCAGCAGCACCGCCCCCGCGCCCCGCCCTCGCAACCAACGACTCCCCGACACCGGCAGACCACCTCCTCCACCCTCCTCCCGCCGTATTCATCACACGTCGAGGCTTCGTCTGAGGTCTCCCCTGCGACGTCCTCCACCCTCACGACCTCGTCGGTCTACCCCCAGACGTCCCCCTACACCCCTCCGTCCCTGGCGGACGACTCTGGGGAAGGGGAGGAGGAGGAGGAGCCCAAACACAGCCTGGGTGACCTGCTGCACCTGCTGTACGCCGCCGAGGAGGAGGTCCAGCGGGAGACCCAGGAGGGTGACGGGGACCAGCCTCACGCCGACCAGGCCGACCAGTCGCAGACACCCAGCTCGGCCGCAGCCCTCACCCTACCTGCCCTCTTGCCCACGCCTGAACCCCCGCCGCCTCCACACTCCTCCACAACAACCACCACCACCTTCTCCTCCACCACCACCACCAGTCAGTCTTCCACTCCGTCCTCGACCAGCACCGAGCAGCCCTCCACCACCAGCGACCGGCAGAGCAACAGACACAACCTGCCCGCCAGCATCTTCCCGCCCAAGCTGGGCCAGGGAGTCCACCTCCTCAAGGACGTCCCAGTCCGCGACGAGGCCCAGTCGCACCCCCCTGCCGACCCCAGCAGCGCCCCCCGCCATGACGGACCTCACCATCCCGCCCACCCGCAACCGAACGACCTGTCGTCATCCAGGAACCCAATGCAGGAGCGACGGCCCACCACAAACACTCCAGCACCGCCCACCCGGACACCCGCCGGGGCCTACCCAAACACAACGTGGGCCCCGACGTCGGCTAGGGTGCGACCAGGACCCACGGCACACACCAGCGGCCGACCAGATCCCGCGGGGGCCCCGTCACCCTCCAGGGCTCGACCAGGCGTCGTGCTGCCCGTGGACAAACCGGACTCACCCCCGGCGGGGGCGAGGCGGCGCCCCGCGACCAACAGCACCTACATCAGCCCCAGCAGGAGCATCGGCCGCGGGGGCTTCCCAACCATAGAGCGAGTCTACCAGCCCGGCCAGACCAGTCCCGACGCCCACACCGTGGCCGTCCAGGGTATCGACCTGCCGGGGGACGCCGGGAACGTCTTCAGCAACGCGTCCGACGACCAGCCGATCCGGGAGGCGGAGTTCGAGACGAGCCAAGTGAACGCCATCGACTGGTACTACAACAACTACTTCAGGGAGTACTCCTCCCTGCCGGTAGGGGGCAACAGGCCCCCGAGTGCCGCCTCCACACACACCCCCACCTGCAGCGCCTTCTTCATATACCTCGCCATCATGATACACAACCACGCCCTATGGTAGCCAGTCACTCTCACTTCCCTCGTCCACTGACCCTCCAGAACTGTGGGTAGACTTCTGCAGTGTTGTATCTACGCCTGGCAGTACATGGGGGCAGCTGTACATTACACCTTCATGCACTCTAATCTACCAAAGACGTGAAACAAGCGATGGTTTAGTAAGAAAAGGAAATCGCCTCGTCTCAACCTTCAAATACCGACCAGGTTGCTCGTTCTACACTGCTTCACTAAACACAGAAATCGCGTAAATTTATCTGTATTTATATAATATCAGAAAATTCTGTTCTCAAGCTTTCTTTCCATTTGCCATTTTCATCTTCAGGTAATCTTTACATTTGTTAATTCTACTTTCTCACTTTGATCTAGTATCATAATTAAAATATAATCTCTCTAATCTATATATATAAATATATATATATATATATATATATATATATATATATATATATATATCACTATACCTAAACAGATGTGTCCGCTGCCACATCTCTTCTGCTTTACGTAATGTTTTTCATGTTTTGTGTTAACTGTATATTTTGTTGACTGTCTAAAATATTTATCATATAAATCCAAATATATCTTTAAGTCTGTAATTCTTGGTTTTACTGAACCTCTCTCCTGAAGGTACTTCATCTACAGGGCACGTCTTTAGACCAGTCACTCCACCACCACTCTCTGCCCACTAATATCACGCAACACAAACTAGGTGGCTTAACCAGGCGCAAGCGCCCCCTCCTCCCGCACAGTACTAGTGGCAACACACGTCAACAAGACACTCGGCGCCATCCCGCAACAGATCTTAAACCAACACACTTGACACAGCCTTGACAAAAATTGTGAAAGATGTTTGACTCTCACTGCTGGCTGCCGAGGTTGGCTCCAGTGTCGACCGGGCAACACGCGCGCAAACCTCTGTCAATACAGACCTCAGTACTTCCTCACACGGCACGCTAATAACACGACGCGATCCCCTCTACATTATGTAAACAATACCGAGTAATAATACCTTTCGCTGAGGTGTATCACAAACACCGCAGGGTCTTTCAAAACGTTTTCCACACACTCATACATATAAACTTTTATCGCTATTTACGGTTAATGCATAACAGAATGCCATCCATATTCTTCAAATATATAATAACGAATCTGTTCGCGGGAGAACTTTTAAGGCAACAGCAGGTAAATAAAAGTGACACAATCCTGTCCAACCCTGTAAGTTAACATGGCCACCCAACACGACCCAGAGTCAATCATCTCATGTGGCTGGTCCCTGTCTACAGGCCCTCACGTCTCCCTCACTTTCACCCTCCGTATCTCTCCCTCCCAGTAACGGCCTGGGACCACCTCTAGACACGCCGGCTGTCATAATTTAGTGCCACTAAATGTTGGGGTGTGTGAGGGGCTGAGCGACGCAGTCAGTCGCGTTTTCTTTCCCATCCGCTTGGCTCAGGCAACCCCCATTCTCTGCTGGGTCGGAACACATGACGGCAGGAATAAAACTATTTCAAGACCAAGAAAAAAACAACTGAAAGGGCCGAAATAAGGGATATATACACAATACACATCAGAAGAACATAGTAGATCGTGTATGACTACTTTTAGGGACAGCAAGTTGTTATGCTTTGGGGAGGAAATCATAACACGTTTAGGGAGTATCAAGAGAAGACGGGAAACATGCTGAGAAAGAAAACGTGAGAGAGGGTAGACTCCCTAGAGTTGAGGGGGGGGGGGTAAAATCAGACGATAAGGAACGTGATCAGGAACATAAAGCGACGGGGAGTTACGCTTCATTACCACGCACACAAAAAAAGCGTACACCATGCAAGGCAGTGTAAACAGGGCGTCAGTGTTGACAGAAGGTTAGGGTGACGGCGGGCGGGTGGGCGGAGGCAGGGAGGGAGCCAGTAGTGGCCCTGACGCCGCCGGGGCAAGACGTGACCAACGTGACTCTCGTGTTCCGAACCCGTTACTGCAACCCGGGCCTGTTGTGCCCGACCTCCGGCCCGTGAAGCGCCCACGTTCCATGGAAAGGAAACAGACATACGCTGCATCCTGAGGCAGCTGGGGTAATCCCGCCCGCTAACACCACCGTCGGGGGACAGATACCTGTGGAAAGTTAACGACGACGATGAAGAAGTGATTACCGTGGCGGGGAGGATGTGAGTGGACGGTGATTGGTGGGCGATGCTACGGCCAGAGCAAGAGACCTCCACCATTGGCTGGGGAGTCTGCGTCTTCTTCCCCTATGTGGAAATCGGTGAGCCCTGATGGACTATGTCTCACACGAGGCATTGACGATGCTCTCTCTCTCTCTCTCTCTCTCTCTCTCTCTCTCTCTCTCTTTCAGCCAGTGTGAATTTCAAGGATGTTTAGTGTGTTGGCTTTTTTGCAATATCGTGAAAAGTCAGGTCAAGGCGGTTACCTTTATGTCACATCAGCTAAGATGTAAGGAGATAAAAAAATAATCCTTGAATCCTAAAAATCGGTCCCGTTTAGGCGATATTAAGGAAAAACAAAATGATAATCGAGTCAGCATCTCCTCCTGACCCGGTGATATCCAACAGAGACGGGTGCGGGAACGTGGATCACCGTTTGTAGGTATGGGTATGGGATTAACACGAAATCTAAATCCTCCTGCTACAGACTGATGTCTCCGTGCTGAGGTGCAGACAGCAGAAAATAATATACGTCACCATCCACCTAAGTCATCAGCACGTGCCTGCCACAACGCCTTCATAACTACCATCTACTTCATCTCATCAGTACTTGTAATTAACACAACTTCCACCTTAGCCAGTCACCTGCCTGCCCTCGACTTGCTTAAGGCATTGTGGGGGGATCATGGAAAGTGCTGTCTAGGTACCCTGAAGCACCTCAGAGCATCGCTTTGAATATCAATATGCGTTCGACTTTCACTGCGTCTTGACATCTTGCTTTCATTATGGCATGCACTCGTTTGGTGGCATTTGGGCGTAAGAGAATAGTTGTTACATCCTGACGCGGGCGACAAATAATCAGAAATGTGACGCAGGACAAAAGTTTAAGTTAAAAAACGTGAACAGAAAACACAAACAATATTCAACACATCACACCACACGCTGAGATGATTTGTACATAAGAGAGAGCAAACGAGAGATGCAACTGACGAGGACAAACGAGAGTTGCTGATGAAACAAAATCGAGGACTCGGAAACGACCGAAGACTGGCCAGTGCTGATGGCGCCGGTAATGCCTCGGAGTGCTGAAGGTCCCATCGCTTACTTTTTCCCCTCTGTGCTACAATCGCGATTCTAACGCGGCATGTCGACAGACACGGGCGGTTGGAGGATGGCAGGGGGTAACTTGTGTGGCCGGAGCGCCGCTGACAAGTGACGGGGTGGGACTATGTTTATATTCTCATCCACGGCGGCCCACCAGAGTGACGCCTGGAACCAAGAGGTCTGTGTACCCTCACGGGCGATGGACTGAAGACATTTCACGCAGATCTGAACAGCTGGAGCGGAACAACACCGGGGTCGCCTCAGAGCAGCACAGCTTGTACCGACCAAGTGACACGATAAGCAACAACTGAAGGTGAGGGGGATCCGGCCGACGTCTGACAGTGGTGGAGAGACAGACCCTTCTCGTCTCGTACGCCGGAGATGATGAAAATTCCTCCACTGACACTCCTGAAGAAGGTACGCTCCCTACTGACGGTGCGGGACTGATGATGACCCGTGACTTGTCCAGGAGCAGACTCCGTTGGGCAGGGAGGGCGCGGGGTGACCCCCTGACGGTGTGAGGGCAAACTTGGTCTTGTGTTGGGTTCTCCTGGCACAGGTGGTGACGAAGACGCTCTCCGGCAGACACCAGCGACGAGTCGCGGCCGGCGGCGGCGGGCACCGGCGCCACCTGCAGGAGGGTATGGTAGACGAGAAAGGAGACCCGATGGTGGTTTTTGACGAGGTATACAGAAGATCAGGTGGCAAGGGAAGAAGGTCGTCTCACCAGCAGGAGGTGGGAGGTACACACGTCCCAGCGGCCTCCCACCTCCCGCCAGGGACGGGACTGGCGCCTCGAGTCATGGCGGACGACGTGACAAGCGTGAGCTGCGGCGGGAGGCGAGGACGCGCCAGCCCCGTGAGGAAGGTCAGCACATCCTCCAGCAGGGGATGACGGTGGTAGTTCAGCATGGACCTTGATGCCTGATCTTCTCAGCATAATGGTATACGACCCTAGGTATGTGCCCGGCACCGAGACTGGACAATTCACACAAAGCTTAACGGGAAGAGATTCTGTCGCCACCGAGGTAACAGAACTGATCCACACATCTCCTGTAGGAGGGACTCCTGATGGAGACCAATGCTGACCTCGTGCGTCCAGCCTGGTTCTTCCTCCCCTGCTGAAGACCCGTTGAACATCCGCGTCGCAAGATCCTCAGCAGGGGGAGGAGGAGGACGGAGGCGCAGGAGTTCCAGGAGATGCTCTCACTCACATCCTTCTCGGGAGGGGTCGGGGGTTCCTTGAATCCCCCAGTGCTTGCTGTGTGCAGGAGCCGCTAAAGGCATTGTTTGCTTTTGAGACGCACTGAGTTACTGCCTTGGTGCTTGTGCCGGCAGCGGCGGGGCTCCTGGCGTTCCCTGGGTAAACACAATACGTTCTCAACGTCTCCCTCGTGATCTGGACCCGTCCCCGCCTCCTCCCGCGTGCCTTGTGATGTCCACATTCTGCCACGCACGCGCGGCCTCAACTATTGTACGCACTTAGACAGAATCTAGACGTGTACGCGTGTGTACACAGAACTCCATTCGTACTCACGTACACATACCACCATGCGTCTTACACGCTCACACACATACAGACACACGTCAGTCTCCGCCCACACACCACCTGCCCGCGCCGGTCGAGTCCATGTGGTGCTGACGGGGTGATCAGAGACCAGTACGTACACCCACTCGGAGCACCGCTTGGCCCGCCACACCTTGTGTCTAAGGGCCTAACGCAAGCAGTTTACGAATGAGTGCATCGCCGCGGCTGGGTTTCGATCCCGCGACCTTGGAATTCCCAACCATTCTGTCACGGTGCCCAGGCTAATATTTACGTGCGTACACACACACACACACACACTTTCCTCAAGGCAACAATCACGGTTACAAGTGTTCACAGCAAAGTCGGACCCGACAGCAAAACACCACACACGGGTTTCCACGGTCCAGTGGTTGGCGTTGCTGACCATGATTCACGCAGGGGCCCGCCCGAGTATATATCTTGGGCGCGACAGTCGGCCCACAGCCAAACCCATCTGTTCATCCTCCCCTCGGGACTGGTCGACAAATAGGTAGCTGGGTTAGGCTGGGGTGTGTTTGTGTGTGTTTATACACAGGAGAGTAAAGACACGGTACACATATACAAGGATAAGAGATGGGGCAACACGAGTGTAAAACTCTCTCTCCGTAACACAGAAACAGTAACAGCAAACACGTTCAGTAAATAGGCTATACTCATACATCGATATTAAGCTCCTCATTTCATAGCACCCTGATTTTTATCTCCTATATATTTCTGTATTTTCAGTCTGGCTAAAGTTAGTTCAATAAACCGTTAATAATCTGTATAATTATTACCATTATTACTATTATTAGTATCATAATTAATGATAATCAAAAAGTAACTATTATTATTATCATTACGTACATAAAAAACCTGTACTATCAATCTTAAACGCTCACATCCAGTTATATATATCATACACACACACACACACGCACACATGTATACACACACACACACGTACACATGTACACACATACACGTACACGTGTGTTGATTAAGCGGTGAGGTGAGGGCGGCGGCGGTGTGTGTTTACAAGACACAAGACAAACTGTGAGGGGAAATAATGAGGCTGGGAGCTTGTTGCCCTGTTTGGTGGGGCCAAGAGACTGCCCCCCTCTCTCTCTCGTTGGCCCTGCCATTCTGACCCCTGACAACCCTACACAGACAGCCACGCCATGGCGTGTGGCAGCGGAGAATAACAGAAGCATCAGGCGAGCACGGTAAGCTGGCGGTGAGCGGTACGCGCCAAGGCCCAGCCTCAAACAAGATCTGGTCGTAGGTGGACTGGCAGGTACACCCTGCCTGGGCCCTGGGGACAGCCTTCCGACCTACGGCGAACACAAGGACTCAAGTGGCAGCAGGCAACTACAAGCCATCTTTCCCTCACACCCAAAAAATACCTCGGAATTAAATATATGTATTTACACATCCAGTTCTCACCATCTCACGGGTCTCATCAACATTTCTGACCTCTGGCGTAACCCTCAGAGGTCAGGTCGTGAGTGGAACTGTCATACCACCCAAGTGTCGTACCGTTGACGATTACAGCTGCGGGCTACTGGCTACGGTCAGCAGGTGGTTACAGGGAACAACAGCTACCTACAGTCAGGAGGTGGTTACGAGGAACAAGAACTGGACAGGAGTTTCAGGAGGGGAGGTCAGGTCACGTACGGTGGGGCAAATATCACGAGTCACCATCGCCTTATACGGATCAGACGCAGCTGGCTCAACCCTCCCAGGCATCGCCCTGTCAACTCATTAAAACAAATTAGCAGAACAATACATATATATATATATATATATATATATATATATATATATATATATATATAAGTATAACCATCTACCTTTTTACGAGAGCCACATACCGAAAAGCTTATTAAAAAGCAAGGATGGGGTGATGGAAAAAATACCTAACGTGGATATGCAGGCAGAGCGGTGTGTACACAGGAGACTTCCTGGGATTTCTGGAGAGTGAAACAAGAGGTCATCTTCGTCAACAATAACAGACGGTCACCGCCAGACACCTGCTCTGTGGCACCAATTCAAAGAAACAATATTCACATCCTCAAACTTACTAGCAAACTCCTATCGATTGATTATATATATATAACGGTGGCAGAGTATTTTCCAAGAATCTGGGAAACATTACTTACTGTTTAATACATCGATTCGTTTTTATTCTGGTGGACTTGGGAACCGACAAGTTATTGACTGGCGAATGTAAGCAAACACGACTTTCTGATTATTGCTTCATCATCAGCGAAGATACAGCGCTGGACCCAAGGGAAGGCCCCGAGGAACGCCGCTCCAACACATCCTGTCCACACTGCCTTAACCCCCGCGTTCCATTACGCCTCCCTCCCAGGTTTTCTGTCTACCTGGGTCGAATAAAGAGAAAACCTCTCGTCCACAGAAACTAAGGCTGAGGTCGAGCTGGTGAATCAGGCCACACGCCGGGCAGGAGGAGGGTGTTTGCTGAGCCAGTGTGCGTTCGTGACGCAGCACAGGGCTCAAGTGGGCCTTCCACTGTCAAACCACAGCGGGTACTGTCCCAACGTCCACACCATCACTGTCCACCACACCATTTGCAGTCTACCGTCCACACCACACCAGTTACTGTCTCCCGTCCCCGCCACTGTCCACCACACCAGGTACCGTCTCCCGTCCCTGCCACTGTCCACCACACCAGGCACTGTGGCCTCCTCTGTCCACATGGCTTTGGGATTTCACAGTCCTGAGGCGACTCCGGGAGGAGTATACCCCGCCAGTGAGGGGCGCCACCGCCCCGAGGGAGGGAGACGGAGTGGGTGTAGGAGCCGAGGTCAGCCGTGGTGGGTGATGGCCCGTGAGGTAGTGATGGTACTGATGGTCCAGCCATCATGGGGACCACCTAAGGCCTCTACCATCGCTGACATCAGAAAGGAGGAGTCAGAACTAACTAATACCAAATCTGATCTGGTTTGATTTTTGTTTTGGACTTCGTGTGGAAGGCCCGACACAGAGGAAGGGGACCAGTGCTTCTGGGCGTGAGGAGCTTCTAAATAAGTAGTCAGAGTTCAATCCACGTGCTTGGTTGGGCCGGGGGAAGGGATGGGAATGGGGGAAGTGGGATATGGGAATCCGGGTTCCTGCCGAGGCCAGACCAAAGCCCCCCCTCTTGTCTTCGCCCTCGGCCACACGGCTGGCCTCCAGCTGTGGCGTGTGGAGCGACGCGTCGGCCGTGTTTGCTGGCGTGCAGGTCAACATTAGCGGAGGGCGTGGCGGCCAGGCTGGCGCTGGGCTTCCCACGAACTGAGTGGGGGCTCACTACAGCACTTCCAACCAACCCCTCCCCCTCCCACCCCGGGTACGACCCCTGAGCACGACGGTACGACCCACGACCGGCCTGGCGTGCGACGTGTGGATTGTGGGGTAAGGTGTAAATGTGGTGGTCGTCTCAAGTAGTAAAACAGAATAACGATGAAATATGGCGATTCCTCCAGGGAGCATAACCCTATCAGAGGATCATGAACCCAAGGAATGTCCCAATCCGGGTCCACTGTCTCCCCGGGTCACAGCGTTCCACTCCAGGTCTGGTGACAACGATGCAGTCCGTGTCCCGAGATAGCCACCAGGTCACGCGAGTGCAATGGCTGGCAGGTGTATGTGAGTGTGTGTGTGTGTGTGTGTGTATGCATGCGAGTCCCTCCCTTGGTGTGGGCGAGGCACAGGAGATAGCCCTTATCTGATACCGGCCCTGGCTGGCCGCGACACCCATCCAGTACCACGCACGCTAACCTCCCGTCCGTACGTGCCCGGCCCGGTCCGCCCGTCCGTCGCGTCCCCGTCCGTACGTACCCGGTGCAGGAGTCCAGCCTGGGGCGTGGTGGGTCAAATGTTCAGTGTCTCTTTTTAACGACGACTGCTGGAGGGGGGCGGGCGGCGAGGAGAGAGACGGCGGCGGGGTCACGGGTCGAGCAATTCACAGGACGTGTGGCGGGAACCCATCAAGACGCTATCAGCCGGAAATCGTGTTATTCCAAGGAAAGCGGAGATCAGAGAGTGACAAGCCAGTGGTGACAGTGTGGCTATAAACAGTGACGGTTCCCATAAAAGCTGACGCAGCCTCCACCTGTCTGTGACCAGACCTGTCCCCCCCCAGGCCCGGTCTGTGGTCGTCTGTGTCACCTTCCCCCCCCGCCAACCGGTCTGTGGCCCTCACGGATACACAAAGCGTCTACCGGGGCGCCTGGCGGGATGGGATCCGGTGAAGACACTCGTTTCCGTTGGTGAAAACAATCATTTCGTTACCGTAAGGTAAAGTGAGGTTATCCGTAGGGCTCTTGTGGCACTCCCTGAGTGAGACGACTCCCCCCCCCCCCTTCGTCCAATCACAGGCCTCTGTGTACATTGTCAGGATGAGGAGGAAGGGGGGTGGAGCAGGGTCCTAACACTCGCGGGTTGCCAGCTATCAAACGTTCATTTCCATCACACTGTATACGTGTTGACCTTCCCTACAGTGCCTCTGTTTGCGACACCACGCCCGCTACTGTACACACACAAGAGTACGGAGACCTGGTGGTGCCCCAAATATGAGGACGGTACAAGACACTGCCCCCCTGATACTGGAGCAGTACAAGGCACTGCCCCCTGATACTGCGGCAGTACAAGACACTGCACCCCCTTCCCCTCATATAAGGGCAGTACAAGACACTGCCCCCCCTCCCCTCATATAAGGGCAGTACAAGACACTGCCCCCCTCCTCCCCTCATATAAGGGCAGTACAAGACACTGCCCCCCCTCCCCTCATATAAGGACAGTACAAGACACTGCCCCCCCTCCCCTCATATAAGGGCAGTACAAGATACTGCCCCCCCTCCCCTCATATAAGGGCAGTACAAGACACTGCCCTCTGATACTGCAGCAGTACAAGACACTGCCCCCTGATACTGCGGCAGTACAAGACACTGCCCCCTGACGTAAGCGCTAAAAACACCGCAGGAACTACACTTCCCATCGGATCAACCTTCAGATCTTAGACATGCAAAGCCGTTCACTGTGAGTCACCTAGATAGTCAAGATAACGTAGATAGTGAAGATAGAGGCGCATCCCAAGTACCAATGATGACCTTGCCTTCAACACCAAAGTTCCTCAACCGCTGCTGCCAGCCGGGTGGCAGGACCTGTGTACCGGAACGTACTGGGTGGCAGCCAGCCCTGGGGAACCGGGGAGGTACTGGGTGTCAATGTCATGGCATCCTAGAACGGTCAAATCCACGGTAGACAATCAGATTATCGACCGCATCATAATACCATGATTTGTAATAGCTTGTTATGACTGCTAAGCCGTGTGTGTGTGTGTGTGTGTGTGTGTGTGTGTGCGTGTGTGTGTGCGTGTGTGTGTGTGTGAGTGTGTTTATCTCCTCTCACGTTCAAACAAATGAAGCTGTTCATAGTGATGCTCGAGACCTCTCATGTATACATATCTCAGATATATTAACTACATGATCATTTTTTTCTATTTACGAACAGGGAGATTGACTTCGAATATTCAAATGCTTCGTAAGAAGCAAAAAAAAAGGATCAGAAACAACGTTACTTTGATAATGTAACCGTAAAATGAGAAACATGAGTGTAGTTTGTTACATAACCAGCAATTGACTGTTATACTTGTGACAGAAAATGTATGATGACAACAGGACATATGACTAAAAGTACTGTCATCTGGTGATGCGCTGCTGTTCTTATTTCACAACAATACCTTCAGCACGAGCGAAATTTCAAATATGTCTTCGGGAAGCATTATAGAAAACGGTGGAATGCCGGTGGCCAGGTCGGTCAGAGAGAACGGATTAGCACGGGAGACGGTGGTAGATGAAGCTGCCCGAGGCATCTACAGCATATGCTTCAACGTGAACTCTTCTCTGATATACCACAGAGATGGTAAGGAAAGTAGAAGTTATCAGTAGCTTTAGAAAAACTGGCTAGTTAAACCTTAATGAATGCTTTAAGATATATGTTTTGGATTACCATTAATACATAACATGACATTCCTTTCAGTATGTTTATCCAGTATGTTTAAAGCTACTTGCAATGGAATATCATGTATACATGGTTTAACTATAAATATTTTGCGTCAGTTTATGTTCTCAATGGTGTTTCTCTCCTGTCTGCATCCATGTTACTATTCTCCTTATCTCGTTTCGTAAATTCTTACTGTGTTTTCCACAAGGTCCCTTCACATATCTCTCGTGCGTGATTTATTAGTATCAGTGTTCTTTATTTTCACTCCTTACTTCTCTCGTTGTTAAAAATAGGATGTTTACTTTCTCACTCCTTCACTTGTTCTCATTTGGCTAGACGGTGTAGCGGTTAGCGTTCCTGACTGTGACGCATTTACGGGCCGCCCAGGGTCGAGCGAATGGGTTCGAATCCTGGATGCGGCAGTCAATCCAGTCAACACAGCTGGCTCAGGATATATATATATATATATATATATATATAGTTAATGAGATGATCTTGAGTAGGGCTTCAGTTGCCCGTGCCCTCTCAGCTATATATATATATATTTTTTTTTTTTTCATACATATTCGCCTTTTCCCGCATTAGCGAGGTAGCGTTAAGAACAGAGGACTGAGCCTTAGAGGG
>JAYMFT010114959.1:0-13412 GCA_038088735.1 Panulirus argus
CAAGGTGGAGTTAGAGGAGAAACGGGAACCAAAGAGAGTTGCTTTGTCAGTGGGAGAGACAGCTATAGTACCGTCAGGACGGAAAAGTGGGGGAAAGGTAGAACGAAAGTTTGCGATGTCCATAGGTAAAGACAACAGACTTATCAATGTATGAGGTTATCGCACTTCCTTTGAATAAAGGAACGCTTTGCCGTACTGATAAGGTGCTTTTGATGATTACGGGCAGTGATAGATGCTGAGTGAGAGCCAGAGGAAGGAGAGTTTTCCAAGCCCGATATGCCTGATCCCTTGCCTGAATGGCCTCAGAAAGGAACGGTTGAACCATGGACTGGATGAGGAGGTTTTAAGGACACGGCAAGTGTATCATGATAGGTGCAAGTTTGAGCAGAGTACAAAGCGTGCAAAGTATGTTGATGAGAGTGTGTTGTCTCGCTTGGGTTAGGGGGAGGCTTTCTATAGGAAGTCATTGCATCCATTTTGGATGGACACACCCTGGGAAATATACAACGGTTGCTGTGTTGGCGAAGGGAATTAAGGCCCCGCAAAATCTTCCTGGCCTCTGGTTTTGACATCCGGTATCTCAGAGTACCAACGCTAAAGCTGTCGCCTCTTGTCTAACCTGGCAGAAACGTCACAGCCACTCAGGATGGGTGTAAAGAATTGTGGTTCATAGTTCCTTTTGGCCGTGTCATACTCCCTGAGTGGTCATCCAACCTTGATAGTTATACCCATCATTTTCAAGAGTTTCAGAACATCTGTTTCAAATGACATATCGAGCCTTTAAGACATTACGACATTCTGCGTCTGGTTTGTGGAACGTCCACATTTTCTGTGTTCAGTATTTTAGCTTTACTTTTCCTCAACTTACTCAGGCGTTTAGCAATACAGCACTTTCTGAATCTTAACAGATTTCGTCTTGGTGCATAATTCATGTGGCGTAATGCACATCACCTGTACTTGATAAGCAAGCTAGTCTTCCGCTCTTGGAGTCGATCTGTATATCTTATGCCAAATAATCGAACGAGGTCTCGCAAAGTCTCTGTTGGAAGGATCATTTGTTAGCAATTCCTTGGGAACTTCTATTGTGTCGTGATATAGACAGAGCGTTTTTTCCATCTGGGGTTAAGCAGTGCCGTAGTATTGTGTAGCAATAACTGTCATAGGCGTATTGTCGCAGTGGGTAGACATTTTTGATGAATTTCTCGTCTTGAAAATATTTATGGGGAGGTTGTGTATCGTCTCGAATTTGGTATAATATTATTTCTTAATCTCATTCGTGATGAGTTTTAACTGTTTCGCGTGTGTGATCAGTTGCCACCAGAATCTGCAGCAGGGGAGTGACGCGGTGTGTTGCCAGGGTAACATTGGGCTTCGTCTTGAGCAACACTTGTTGCTCTCAGCACGTCTCTCCTCCACTGCTGGATTGGTTCTGTTAGCAGCGTGTACCTGTTGATGTCTTGGTTGTGTGGGTAGCCAGTACACCTTCTTCCTGTGTGGTATGTGGGGAGTCTTAGGGAAGAATTCTTGTGAACGTCTTCCAGAAGGGACGAGAAACACTCGTGATGCTGTACTATCCTAGTAACGCGTAGCGTTGCTTCCCAAGGACCTTAGTTTGTTGACTTCATCTGAAGGAATTGTTGCTTGACATGTTGCAAGATCATTCTCCATCGGTTTTCTTTCTTTCTTGCATGTAAAACCAGGATGCGCTCTGGGTAGCTATGTGTTCTGTTTCAGCTCCTTTAGTTGAATTGATTCCTATCTGGTAGCATCCTTTCCCAAAAGAATGACAAAAGTAAACCTACGAGAACGTTGAAGTATGGCCACGAAAAATGTTAGTGTTACATATTTCTGATGGACTTTACGACAATTATTCCCTAACGACATAGTCACGAGACCAGTGACTGAGCAAGGAAGAGGACGGTCAGTTTGGACAAGGGTACTCTAAGGGAACAGGTACAAAATAATCCTTGGAGCATATTTTCACAGCTGGTGTTGAGGAGCTGTGTTCTGGTTCTGGCAACAAGCACCTTAAATGAAACCGTTTGCAATCGGAAATGGTTATGCAAGGGATTCATCATCGGTACTTGGTAAATTCCATCGGAGCAAAGTCTCCTGTTGAAACGCAGTAGACTTGGAATGGAAATGGTAAGAATTATGAAGTAAATGAACGAAGGATTAAGTTCTACTGTAGTTGTATCGAACTTTAAGATGGTCCTCTGTAGCTGGTCGCTTGGATTAGGATTGATTTCCTCAAGACTTGTACCTAAAATACAGTTCACTTAGATGAATTTTACTTAAATGGGACATCACCTGTTGCTTCCTGTATCAAAATCTTATCCATTTTCTTATATTTATATCGCCTCCCTTACGAGTAGAAACGCCCATTTTCTCTAATTTTTCTTTTCATAACTTGCTCATTCTAGTTTTCCCAGCACAATGACCCTGCACGACTTAACTTGACCTCTAAGGGTCAGGTTAATTGTAACTGATAGACAAAGGCTAAACTGTGCTTTGGCCTTTCTAGAGATGTTAATGGTATGAGCTACAATGTTTGTGGCCAAAGATTTTGGACGCAAACTAGAGCACTTAGAATGTGGAAAAAGATAGTCTCTTAGGGATAGCTCGAAACAAACTTTGCAAGAAATGTCGCAACACATTATTGTTAATCACAAGATGCCTGAAAAAATTTTGAGATTGTATCCACTTTTTCCATCCAGTGGGTAAAAAAGATGCACGTTATGAAAGACTGCACGCGTAATGTTACGTAGCGAAACTTATGTAGTGAAACAATTTTGTAACGACTTACGTAATTACGTAAGCTCACTGGGGCAAGACAAGCCCCTTTTGTGACCCTGTAATCCTCTTGCCCTACCCACCACAGGATGAACATGGGACGCACAATAGATACGCCGGGGATAACGGCGCGAAGCAATCAGTCAGTCTTCACTATACCACGACCTTTGACCTGACCCGGAAGGGTAGGGCCAAAGGACGATGCTCTCGAGAGTGTAGTGAAGATGGTGAACTAGAGACGATGACCCTTGGCGGTCAAAATAGAGGTCAGTGCACACAATCGTGGGTGCAGAGAAGATATGTTTGATTAGGGTGGTGAAATTTTGCTTATATAAGGTGTCGTCAGGATGCGTCTGTCGAGCGGAAAGTGAAACAAAGTTTGCGGAGGATGTAGTGAAAATGTATATGACGGTGTCTCCCTCCGCCTGTTGTGAATATGATGGCGATTGACGCTCGAGAGGGAGACAGACTGTCTCTTTGAAATTACTTTGTAAAACGCGTGACTTCAAAACTGAGAAATACTTGTAACAATCACGTCCAATATTATTATTTACACAGTTTCTGGGTCTTTCAAATCTATGTGAAATGCTTCAGTTTTTATTGACTGACATATTGGACCCACGACTGAGATTTTATTGGCAGTGACATATTGTTCACACGATTGAGGTTTTATTGACAGTGACTTGTTCCCACGAATGAGGTGTTATTGACAATGACATATTGTTCCCACGATTGAGGTTTTACTGACTGACATATTGTTCCCACGACTGAGGTTTTATTGGCAGTGACGTATTGGTCCCACGACTGAGGTTTTATTGATTGTGATATATTGGCCCCACGACTGAGATTTTATTGACAGTGACTTATTGGTCCCACGACTGAGGTTTTATTGACAGTGACGTATTGGTCCCATGAATGAGATTTTGTTGACAATGACGTATTGTTCCCACGATTGAGGTTTTATTGACAGTGACATATTGTTCCCACGACTGAGGTTTTATTGACAGTGACGTATTGGTCCCACGACTGAGGTTTTATTGACAGTGACGTATTGGTCCCACGACTGAGGTTTTATTCATTGTGACATATTGGCCCCACGACTGAGGTTTTATTGACAGTGGCTTATTGGTCCCACGACTGAGGTTTTATTGACAGTGACTTATTGGTCCCACGAATGAGGTTTTATTGACAATGACATATTGTTCCCACGATTGAGGTTTTATTGACAGTGACATATTGTTCCCACGAGTGAGGTTTTATTGACAGTGACATATTGGTCCCACGACTGAGGTTTTATTGATTGTGACATACTGGCCCCACGACTAAGGTTTTATTGACAATGACATATTGTTCCCACGATTAAGATTTTATTAACAGTGGCATATTGTTTCCACGCCTGAGATTTTATTGACAGTGACATATTGGTCCCACGAGTGAGGTTTTATTGACAGTGACATATTGGTCCCACGAGTGAGGTTTTATTGACAGTGACATATTGGTCCCACGACTGAGGTTTTATTGACTGTGACGTATTGGTCCCACGAGTGAGGTTTTATTGACTGTGACATAGTGGCCAAACGAGTGAGGTTTTATTGATTGTGACATATTGGCCCCACGACTGAGGTTTTATTGACAGATACATATTGTTCCCACGAGTGAGGTTTTGTTGATTGTGACATATTGTTCCCACTTTTGAGGTTTTATTGAGTGACATAATGGTCCCACGACTGAGGTTTTATTGACAGTGACATATTGTTTCCACGACTGAGGTTTTATTGACAGTGACATATTGGTCCCACAACTGAGGTTTTATTGACAGTGACAAATTGGCTTTACGACTGAGGTTTTATTGACAGTGACATATTGGTCCCACGATTGAGGATTTTATCGACTGTGACATATATTTCCCACAACTGAGGTTTTATTTACTGTGACATATTGGCCCCAGGACTGAGGTTTTATTTACTGTGACATATTGGCCCCAGGACTGAGGCTTTATTGACTGTGACATATTGGTCCCACGAGTGAGGTTTTATTCACAGTGACATATTGTCCCCACGACTGGGGTTTTATTAACGGTGACATAATGGCCCCGCGACTGAGGTTTTATTAACAGTGACATAGTATTCCCACGAGTGAGGTTTTATTGATAGTGACATATTATTCCCACGAATGAGGTTCTATTAACAGTGACATATTGTTCCCACGAATGAGGTTTTATTGACAGTGACATATTGGACATATTGTTCCCACGAGTGAGTTTTTAGTTACACTGACATATTGTTCCCACGACTGAGGTTTTATTGACAGTGCATATTGACATATTGTTCCCATGACTGAGGTTGTCCTTAGTGACATATTAGTCCCACGAGTGAGGTTTTATTGACTGTGACATATTAGCACCTCGACTGAGGTTTTATTGACAGTGACATATTGTCCCCACGACTGGGGTTTTATTAATAGTGACATATTGGCCCCACGTCTGAGGTTTTATTAACAGTGACATATTATTCCCACGAGTGAGGTTTTATTGACAGTGACATATTGTTCCCACGAGTGAGGTTTTATTAACAGTGACATATTGTTCCCACGAATGAGGTTTTATTGACAGTGACATATTGTTCCCACGAGTGAGTTTTTATATACAGTAGCATATTGTTCCCACGACTGAGGTTTTATTGACAGTGACATATTGTTCCCATGACTGAGGTTTTTCTTAGTGACATATTGGTCCCACGAGTGAGGTTATATTCACAGTGACATTTTGGTCCCACGACTGAGGTTATATTGACTGACATATTGGTCCCACGACTGAGGTCTTATTGGCAGTGATATATTGGTCCCACGACTGAGGTTTTATTGACAGTGACATTTAGGTCCCACGACTGAGGTTATATTGACTGACATATTGGCCCCACGACTGAGGTTTTATTGGCAGTGACATATTGGTCCAAGACTGAGGTTTTATTGACAGTGACATTTTGGTCCCACGACATTGATTATATTGACTGACATATTGGCCCCACGACTGAGGTTTTATTGACAGTGACATTTTGGTCCCACGACTGAGGTTATATTGACTGACATATTGGTCCCACGACTTAGGTTTTATTGGCAGTGACACATTGGTCCCAAGAGTGAGGTTTTATTGACAGTGACATATTGGTTCCACGACTGAGGTTTTATTGAGAGTGACATATTGTTTCCACGACTGAGATTTTATTGAGTGACACATTGGTCCCACGGCCGTGGTTTTATTGAAAGTAACATATTGGTACCACTACTGAGGTTTTATTGACAGGGACATATTGTTCCCACGACTGAGGTTTTGTTGACAGTGACATATTGGCCCGACGACTTAGGTTTTATTGAAAGTGACATATTGTTCCCACAACTGAGGTTTTATTGACAGTGACATAGTGGCCCCAAGATTGAGGATTTATTGATTGTGACATATTAGCCCCACGGCTGAGGTTTTATTGACAGTGACATATTGTTCCCACGACTGAGGTTTTATTGACAGTGACATATTGGTCCCGTGACTGAGGTTTTATTGACTGTAACATATTGGCCACACGACTGACGTATTATTGACAGTGACATATTGTTCCTACGATTGAGGTTTTATTGACAGTGACATATTGTTCCCACGACTGAGGTTTTGACAATGGCTTATTGTTTCCACGACTGAGGTTTTACTGATTTTGACATTTGGCCCCATGACTGAGGTTTTATTGACAGTGACATATTGGCCCCAGGACTGAGGTTTTATTGATTGTGACATATTGGTCCCACGAGTAAGGTTTTATTAATAGTGACATATTGTTCCCACAAGTGAGGTTTTATTGGCAGACATATTGGTCCCACAACTGAGGTTTTATTGACAGTTACATATTGGTTCCACGACTGAGGTTTTGTTGACAGTGACATGTTCATCCCACGAGTGACGCTTTATTGATTGTGACATATTGGTCCCACAAGAGAAGTTTTATTGACAGTGACTTATTGGTCCCACGAGTGACGTTTTATTGACAGTGACATATTGTTCCCACGACTGAGGTTTTATTGACAGTGACATTGACCTCACGACAGAGGTTTTATTGACAGTGACATATTAGTCCCACGAGTGAGGTTTTATTGACTGTGTCATATTGGTCCCACGAATGAGTTTTTGTTTTTTTTGGCAGAAACGTATTGGTCCCATGAGTGAGTTTTAATTGATAGTGACATATTGGTCCCACGAGTGAGGTTTGATTGACTGTGACATATTGGTCCCAAGAGTGATTTTTTATTGACTCTGACATATTGATCCCATGAGTGAAATTTTATTGACTGTGACGTATTGGTCCCACGAGTGAGGTTCTATTGACTGACATATTGGTCCCACGAATGAGGTTTTATTGACAGTGACATATTGGTCTCACGAGTGAGGTTTAATTGACATTGACATTTTGGTCCCACGACTGAGGTTATATTGACTGACATATTGGCCCCACGACTGAGGTTTTATTGACAGTGACATTTTGATCCCACGACTGAGGCATTATTGACTTACATATTCGTCCCACAAATGAGGTATTATTGACAGTAACATATTGGTCCCACGAGTGAGGTTTTATTGACTGTGACATATTGGTCCCAGGGGTGAGTTTTTTTTTTTACTGTAACTTATCGCTCCCACGATTGAGGTTTAATTGACAGTGACAGTCCCACGAATGAGGTTTTATTGACTGTGACATATTGGTCCCAAGAGTGACTTATTGACTGTGACATATTGGTCCCACGAGTGAAGTTTTAATGACTGACGTATTGGTCCCACGTGTGAGGTTTTATTGACTGTGACGTATTGGTCCCACGAGTGAGGTTTTATTGACTGACATATTGGTCCCACGAATGAGGTTTTATTGACAGTGACATTTTGGTCTCACGAGTGAGGTTTAATTGACTTTGAGATTTTGGTCGCACGACTGAGGTTATATTGACTGACATATTGGCCCCACGACTGAGGTTTTATTGACAGTGTCATTTTGATCCCACGACTGAGGCGTTATTGACTGACATATTGTTCCCACGACTGAAGTTTTATTGACTGTGACTTATCGTTCCCATGAGTGAGGTTTTATTGACAGTGACATATTGGTCCCACGACTGAGGTTATATTGACTGACATATTAGTCTCACGACTGAGGTTGCATTGACTGGACATACTGGTCCCACGACTGATGTTTTATAGTGACATATTGTTCCCACGACTGAGATTTTATTGACTGTGACTTATCGTTCCCATGAGTGAGGTCTTATTGACAGTGACATATTAGTCCCACGACTGTTTTATTGACAGTGACATATTGGTTCCACGAGTGATTTTTTATTGACTGACATATTGGTCCTACGACTGAGGTTATATTGACAGTTACATATTGGTCCCACGACTGAGGTTTATTGACATTGACATATTGGTCCCACGGATGATGTTTTATTGACAGTGACTTATTGGTCCCACGAGTGAGGTTCTATTGACTGTGACATATTGTTACCACGACTGAGGTTTTATTAACAGTGACATATTGGCCTCACGACTGTGGTTTTATTGACTGACATATTGGTCCCACGTGTGAGGTTTTATTGAATGTGCCATATTGGTCCCACGAGTGAGTTTTTTTTGACAGTAACATATTTGTCCCACGAGTGAGGTTTAATTGACGGTGACATATTTGTCCCTCGAGTGAGGTTTTATTGACTGTGACATATTGGTACGACGAGTGAGGTTTTATTGACTGTGACATATTGATCCCACGAATGAGGTTTTATTGACTGACATATTGGTCCCACGACTTAGGTATTATTGACCGTGACTTAATGGTCCCACGAGTATGGTTTTATTGACTGTGCCATATTGGTCCCACGAGTGAGGTTTTATTTACAGTGACATATTGATCCCACGAGTAAGGTTTAATTGAGAGTGACATATTGGTCCCACGAGTGAGGTTTTATTAATTGTGACATATTGTTCCCACTTTTGATGTTTTATTGAGAGTTACATAATGGTCCCACGACTGAGGTTTTATTGACAGTGACATATTGTTCCCACTACTGATGTTTTATTGACAGTGACATATCGGTCCCACGACTGAGATTTTACTGACAGTGACATATGGGCTTTACGAATGAGGTTTTATTTACAGTAACATATTGGTCCCGCGACTGAGGTTTTATTGACTCTGACATATTGTTCCCACAACTGAGGTTTTATTTACCGTGACTTATTTGCCCCAGGACTGAGATTTTATTGATTGTGACATATTGCTCCCACGAGTGAGGTTTTATTGACAGTGACATATTGCTCCCTCATGTGAGGTTTTATTGACTGACATATTGCGACATATTGACCTCACGACTGACGTTTTATTGACAGTGACATATTAGTCCCACGAGTGAGGTTTTATTGACTGTGACATATTGGTCCTACGATGAGGTCAATTTTGACAGTAACATATTGGTCCCACGAGTGAGGTTTTATTGGCTGTGACATATTGGTCTCAAGATTGAGGTTTTATTGACTGTAACATATTGGTCCCACAAATGAGGTTTTATTGACTCTTACATATTGGCCCCACGAGTGAGATTTTATTGACAGTGACATATTGATCCACGAGTGAGGTTTTATTGACCGTTACATATTGTTCCCACGACTGAGGCATTATTGACAGTGACTCATTGTTTCCACGATCGAGGTTCTATTGACAGTGACATATTGGTCCCACGACTGAGGTTATATTGACTGACATATTGGTCCCAAGACTTAGGTTGCATTGACTGTGACATATTGGTCCCATGACTAATGTTTTATTCAGTGACATATTGGTCCCACGACTGAGATTTTATTGACTGTGACTTATTGTTCCCATGAGTGAGGTTTTATTGACAGTGATATATTGGTCCCACGACTGATGTTTTATAGTGACATATTGGTACCACGACTGAGGTTTTATTAACAGTGACATTTTGGTTCCATGAGTGAGGTTTTATTGAGAGTAAGATATTGATCCCACGACTGTTTTATTGACAGTGACATATTGGTCCCACGATTGAGGTTTTATTGACAATGACATATTGGCCCTACGGATGATGTTTTATTGACAGTGACTTATTGGTCCCACGAGTGAGGTTTTATTGACTGTGACATATTGTTACCACGACTGAGGTTTTATTAACAGTGACATATTGGCCTCACGACTGAGGTTTTATTGACTGACGTATTGCTCCCACGAGTGAGGTTTTATATACTGTGACATATTGGTCTCACGAGTGAGGTTTTATTGACTGTTACATATTGGTCCCAAGAGTGAGGTTTTATTGACTGTGACATATTGGTCCCACGAGTGAGGTTTTATTGACCCTGACGTATTGGTCCCACGAGTGAGGCTTTATTGACTGTGACATATTGGTCCCACGAGTGAGTTTTTTTTTTGAGTGACATATTGATCCCACGAGTGAGGTTTAATTGACAGTGACAAATTGGTCCCACGAGTTAGGTTTTATTGACTGTGACATATTGGTCCCAAGAGTGAGGTTTTATTGACTGTGACATATTGGTCCCACGAGTGAGGTTTTATTGACCGTGACGTATTGGACCCACGAGTGAGGTACTATTGACTGTGACATATTGGTCCCACGAGTGAGGTTTTACCGACAGTGACATATTGATCCCACGAGTGAGATTTTATTGACTGTGACATATTGGTCCCACGAGTGAGGTTTATTGACAGTGACATATTGATCCCACGAGTGAGGTTTAAATTGACAGTGACATATTGGTCCCACGAGTGAGATTTTATTGACTGTGACATATTGGTCCCACGAGTGAGGTTTTATTGACTGTGACATATTGGTCCCACGAGTGAGGTTTTATTGACTGTGACTTTTTTTCTCATGAGTGATGTTTTATTGACTGACATATTGGTCCCAAGAGTGAGGTTTTATTGAATGACATAATGGTCCCATGAGTGAGGTTTTATTGACCGTGACATATTGTTCCCACGAGTAAGGTTTTATTGACTGTGACATATTGATCCCACGAGTGAGGTTTTATTGGCAGAGACATTTTGATTCCGCGAGTGAGGTTTTATTGACTGACATATTGGTCCCGCGAGTGAGGTTTTATTGACCGTGACGTATTGGTCTCATGACTGAGGTTCTATTGACTGTGACATATTGGTCCCACGAGTGCGGTTTTATTGACTGGGACATATTTATCCCAAGAGTGAGGTTTTTTGACTGACATATTGGTCCCATGAGTGAGGTTTTATGACCGTGACATATTGTTCCCACGAGTGAAGTTTTATTGATTGTGACATATTGATCCCACGAGTAAGGTTTTATTGACAGTAACATATTGATCCCACGAGTGAGGTTTAATTGACAGTGACATATTGGTCCTACGAGTGAGGTTTTATTGACTGTGACATATTGGTCCCACGAGTGAGTTTTTTTTTGACCGTGACGTATTGGTCTCACGACTGAGGTTTTATTGACTGTGACATATTGGTCCCACGAGTGAGGTTTTATTGACTATGACATATTGGTCCCACGAGTGTGGTTTTATTGACTGACATATTGGTCCCATGAGTGAGGTTTTATTGACTGTGACATATTGGTCCCACGAGTTAGGTTTTATTGACCATGACATATTGGTCCCACGAGTGAGGTTTTATTGACTGTGACATATTGATCCCACGAGTGGGATTTTATTGACTGACATATTGATCCCACGAGTGAGGTTTAATTGAGTGACATATTGATCCCACGAGTGAAGTTTTATTGACTGTGACATATTGGTTCTACGGGTGAGATTTTATTGACTGATATATTGATCCCACGAGTGAGGTTTTATTGATAGTGACATATTGGTCCCACGAGTGAGGTTTATTGACTGTGACATATTGGTCCCACGAGTGAGGTTTTTATTGACTCTGACATATTGATCCCACGAGTGAGGTTTTATTGACCGTGACGTATTGGTCTCACGAGTGAGGTTTTATTAACTGTTACATATTGGTCCAAAGAGTGAGGTTTTATTGACTGTGACATTTTGGTCCCACGAGTGAGGTTTTATTGACTTTGACATATTGATCCCACGAGTGAGGTTTCATTGACCGTGACGATTGGTCTCACGACTGAGTTTTTATTGACTGATATATTGGTCCCATGTGTGAGGTTTTATTGACCGTGACGTATTGGTCCCACGACTGAGGTTTTATTGAGTGACATATTGGTCCCACAGCTGAGGTTTTATTGACAGTGACATATTGGTCCCACGAGCAAGGTCTTTGAAAATCATTTCTGAATATACTTAAAAGATTCGAGTCGTGCGGATGAGTGAACTAATGACGGGTGCCGTCTGCCGTAACGAAGGGCGACCGGTGGATGATTCTGACGAGGCGTCGGTCAGCAGAGATATTTTTGGGCTAGAATGATGAGAGTTTCCTGCAGCTGGGTGATGGATGACGGAGGATATGTTTACATGACGGATGCCAACCATCAATCACATTGACATTTATGCTGTGTTGCCGTCAGTCTGGCTTTTTAAGTTGCCGTCAGTGTCCGTTAAATCTGTGTCGCTTCTGGCCAGACGGTTAGGGAACTAGGCTTGCGCGAGCTGGCTCCTCGTCCAAGGATATCCGAGTCAGATGTCGTTGAAGTCAATTATCACATATCGAGATTTTTTCCATTTTTTTCTCAATATATGTCGTTTACGAGAGTGTAAATATAGTAAGTAGTGTTTATTCTTATAAGGAAGATTTGTAGCTTAACGTATTAAACGTAATGTTAAGTCGTCTCTTGCGATGTCATGTAATGTGAAGCGAAAAAGTTGGTTCGTCAGAAAATGATATAACGTGTTGCAATACTGAGCTCCATTGAGCCGTCCTGACCCAAGCACTGCGTCCATTGATGAATCCAATGGTTATATTGCAGCCCTTCCTGCCTGCACCACACGTCATGGTTTAGTACACACATAAGGCAGTGAGGGATGTTCCCTTAGCGGTTTGATGTGGTCACAAGACGAAGTATCTTTCAAGAGTTATAGTTCAAGTTGCAACGGGTGTGTGGTCATCACATGACACACTGCACTGTTGTTGTGCCCAGGTGGCAACTTCTTAAAGCCGCTTTTGTTTTTTCTGGCGCATTTTCCCCGGAAACTCGTTTCTGGCGCTCTGGAGGGTCTCTCCGGCGCCAGTACCTTGCCAGAACCCAAAGTCCTTTGCAGGCGTCTGCTTTTGCCCGTACCAGTAAACGTTATAAAGTCAAGAAAGCATAAGGATTATTATTTTTTTGAATGAAAAGAAATAATACTCGTCAAATAATAGTATTTGTACGATGAACTTAAGTGATATATATATATATATATATATATATATATATATATATATATATATAATCATCTGTATATTCAAATCAACAATAGGCAATTTCTTTGGAATTCTAATACAAGAGAATTTGTTTCCTGAATTACAGTATCACTGAACTTCATCGTTGAAACACTATTATTATTATTATTATTATATATATATATATATATATATATATATATATATATATATATATATATATATATATAT